>CM076580.1:1348699017-1348888277 GCA_034641835.2 Pinus albicaulis
CCTGTTATTATTAGATGGACCTAAGTACACCATGTAAGACCAATTTTACCCTAATTAAAATTGCTTCCACTATGAATTTTACCCTAAGTAAAATCTGGAGAGGCTATAGGTCTAGGCAGACTTAACCTTTCAGGGAATGGAGGTGGAGATATCCTAAGCTCTTCGGACCTCCCTTGGTCAATCGTTTCCTTCTCTTGCCCTACCTCTGTTTCTGTTATATTTTCTTGGCTAGGTTCCGTTGAAGTCCCAGGTTTGGGTTGAGGTGAGATCGTGACTTCTGTTGGTGATATAGTATGTCTTGATCTCAACCTTATTTCATTGCATTGTCTCAGTTTAGTGTCAAGGTTTGGATCTTCTATGATCTGGATTAGCTAAACCGATCTGTTATTGGGATTAGGATTGGGTTGAGCTGGTAATTGAGGACGTAGGTTAGGCTGAGGGTTGTGCTGAACTGGGTATGGAGCTAGAAGTGTAGGTTGATTCTGGATTCCTATTCCCATTACCAGATTGGTCATTCCCAGGGGTCGCTTCCAATTCTGAGGCCAATTAGTGGCCTGAGAAGGGGATGCTGGCCATTGGGTTTGATATGGAGTGTTTTTCCAATACGAAGGAGAACAGGGAAAGCTTGGCCAATTATTCCCTGATGACAGTTGTGTTGGCCAGGGTGGTATCGGAAACAACTGATTCAACCAAGTAGAAAAAGCATTTTGATTCTTATGTAGAGTTAATAGTTAATAGTTTGATATTCTTTATTTTTTTATAGGTCTGTTGGTTCATTGAAAAAAACATATTTTTATTTGATTAATAATTAATTAAAAATATTATATTAAATGATATAATTTTTTTATTATAATATTATTATGAATTTTAATATCAAATCATTTATGAATATTTTAAATTTGATAAAATAAAACAATTTGAATATTCTAATAGAAACAACAATATATAATATTTTATATAAATAAATAATCTTTTTTTATTATATAGATTATTTTAAAAAATAAATAATATATTACATTAAAATTTAAGGGAATTTTGTAATTTGATAAAGTGTTAAAAGAAAAGAAAAGAAAATATTATAAGATGGCAATCAATTTTAATTTTTAAAATCAAAAGTATCTTTTCAGTATTATGATTAGGATATAAAGAAAAACAATATTTAAATAAAAATAAATTCTTAGATTCTATATATTGACTATTATTTAATTTCCAAAATATATATTATTAGATTGTTGTAGATTCTATATGTACAACAATACAGCCTCCCAAAATATTCAGCCGACAAAATTCAAGCGGCTGAATTTATTTATAAAATCCAAAATGTATTTTAAAGAGAGTAGGTTCAAAATCTTATCAAAAAATGTATTTTAAACCAACGAGTTCAAGATCTTACCAAAAATTGTAACACCAGATTTAAAAAAAATGAAAACGTGTATAATCATTTGACTAATTCTCGATTTAATGTGTCAATGAAAACAAAATTCAAAAAACACCCATTAATCACTGCACATAAACAAGAATCAAACTCTACAGTAAACACTGCTCATGAAAGACGTTTCCGACACACGTAACAAAATGCATGTAACACATCAAGCAGATTTCATCACAGGTGAAAAAAGATCAAAAATATATTATATATATAACATTAATGTCACCTTCTGCAACAAAGCCCATCATACACAATTGGGATGCATGTCTGATCCTTGCACTTCAAATTTTCCCTACATTTTTACAGAGACAGATTTATGCATATACTAAAATTTACCTTTTCATGGATGGTCGCTCCAGTTACAGAGTAAATATTGTTTAGTCAGTTAGCAGTATGAGTATTGTTTTCTTGGTCAGGGTTCAAATCTTGGCGTCGCCTTGACAAAGGGGCAACCAAGCGTCAATTCAAGGTCATCATCTCGAACTAAATCGTGTATCTTTTCACCCTTCCATGCGCTTGAACCACTCATTAGGGTCATCTGGTGTGAAATATTATTCTCAGAGCAGATTTGGGAACATGATGAATCTACTCCAGCGCCCTCGGCCTTTGTATAAGCACTGGTTCCACGGACCTGCTCTGTGAAAAGCCCCATGGGAGGCGCAAGATCGACCTGACAATTGAAGTGAAAAAAAGGCAGATTGCTGTGGCTGCATTTGCCACAGCGAGGCAGAGGCAGAATTCAGAAACCCACACTGAAAACCATCAGAGGTATCTTTATCCCATTCAATTTTTATATTGTATGGAATTGAGCACCTAATTGTTTTTAGAGAGCTCAAGGGCGGCGTTACAGGTGCACTGTAGCATATGCTCTGGAGACCATTATTGGGAAGCCCTCCTAATCCGAGGTCTTTTAGCCAGGGAATCAGAGATCCATTCTCTGCCCCTCCTCTTACTGATAATCCGCAAGGATTATTCCCTTCCACGGGCGATGAGACTCCATTAACGCATTCTAAAGGCTTCATTCCCTAATAAAAAAGGGGAAAATTCACATTTAATCATATATACAGAGAGATCATTTCAAAGAAAGAGTCGGCCCAATTCCCTGATACAAAAATGGGGAAATTCACATTTTATCATATGCGAATGAAATTTTGGTACCTTTCTGTAGGCGCTGCCGTCTTCTTCAACAACCCAACCGCCTTGAGCACTTCATTGTTATCGCAGTGCTCGGGAAGGTTGTAATTCCCATACACTCTGAGACCTGTGAAGATATTGGCCGCAATGGCTCTTCGCCTCTCTCTCGCTTGTTATTTTCGCGCTCTTTCCAGTTTGGAAGTCGGATACTTTTGGGCGTGGTATAAAATTTGAAAAGAGCATGGAAGATTGCGCCCATAAATGGCCCTGTCTTGTCCGCCGCTGGAGAGATTTACCGGCAAGTATGGCATGGGTGCAAGTTTGGGTATCGATGCCATGCCATGCCCATGGGATGCCCTTAGTACTCTTAAGGGCATTAATGGGCGAATAGCAGCTAAAATATTGGTGGCATTAATGGGCGAATAGCAAACGAAATATCGTTGCCTTGATACCTGCGGGCACCATCAAGCGTGGTACAAATATTAAAGTTTTGTTTCAGATTTGATGTTGAATACACTGTCAAATACAGCTTCACTTTTATGTATTTATTTGCACAACTCAAAGCGATCTAAAAGTAGACGTGACTTTGTTGGTAATGCAGATTGTCCAACTTCTATTTTGTTTAATGAAAATATATTCGCCTAAAAGCTTGACCAGGATTAAAAAGCTATGGAACACCGGAGAAATTGCTCCGAGGCATCGATACGGTCCCTTTCAAAAGTTAGAAAAAAACAAATCAGTTGGTCTTTTTTTACACTAGATTTAGATAAAAAAATCGAACTGATTTATTTTGAAGAATTAATTTGTCCATATTTTTATAAAATTTAAAGTTATAATAAACCATATTAATGAATTTTTTAAAACTTTTTTATCCAGTTATTCGGATGTGGAAATGGACGATGACGAACGTCATTATAAAATAGAAAGTGACTCCAAAATAGTAAAAATCAAAATGCTGAACCACGTAATATATTATTCTTAATTAGGAAGTCAAAGAAATAAAACATTTGATTTTTTTAATACATAATTTTTTTCATATAAAAATAAATTTATAATATTTTTACATTATTGTATTAGGTTTATAATAAAATTTATTTGAAAGGTAAGGTATTTTATATATTATCAATAAGATATTTTCATTTGAAAAGAAAATTAAAATATTAAGTAGATTATTATCTTATATTTATTTTAAAAAATGATTTAATTTATACTAGCAATTGCACCATATGTTGCAAAGGAAACGCTGCAAAGCAATAACCTAGGAAAGATTAATATAGATAAAATGCTCTCACATGAATCTAAATTTATAACTATAATCATATTTAATTAAATATTAAATAAAAATGAAAAAATATAGTTAAAAAAATCAAAACATACAACTTTTTTCTCAATTTTTATATATATCTATTTACACATTACACATATTATAAACTAATTTCATATATAAAATTTTGTATAGAAAATGTTGTCACATGAATCTAAATTTACAACTATAACTATTTTTAATTAAATATTAAATAAAATTGAAAAAATATAATTAAAAAAATCAAAATATATTACTTTTTTCTCAAATTTTATATATTTATTTACACATTACACATTATAAACTAATTATATATATATATATATATATATTTCATAAATAAATTTTGTATACATATTTTCTTAATGATTAAAAATAAACATTCGTTAAACCCAATAATCACAAAGCATGAACAATATAATATTTTTCATATATCAACCACACATGAATCTAAATTTATAACTATAACTATTTTTAATTAAATATTACATTACACATATTATAAACTAATTTCATATATAAAATTTGGTATAAGCAATAACATAGGAAATAGTAATATAGAGAAAATGTTGTCACATGAATCTAAATTTACAACTATAACTATTTTTAATTAAATATTAAATAAAATTGAAAAAATATAATTAAAAAAATCAAAATATATTACTTTTTTCTCAAATTTTATATATTTATTTACACATTACACATTATAAACTAATTATATATATATATATATATATATTTCATAAATAAATTTTGTATACATATTTTCTTAATGATTAAAAATAAACATTCGTTAAACCCAATAATCACAAAGCATGAACAATATAATATTTTTCATATATCAACCACACATGAATCTAAATTTATAATTATAACTATTTTTAATTAAATATTACAATACACATATTATAAACTAATTTCATATAAAATTTTCATATATAAAATTCTGTATAAGCAATAACATAGGAAATAGTAATATAGAGAAAATGTTGTCACATGAATCTAAATTTATAACTATAACTATTTTTAATTAAATATTAAATAAAATTGAAAAAATATAGTTAAAAAAATAAAAATATATTACTTTTTCTCAATTTTACATTATTACACACACATTATAAACTAATTTTATATATATATTTCATAAATAAATTTTGTATACATATTTTCTTAATGATTAAAAATAAACATTCGTTAAACCCAATAATCACAAAGCATGAACAATATAATATTTTTCATATATCAACCACACATGAATCTAAATTTATAATTATAACTATTTTTAATTAAATATTACAATACACATATTATAAACTAATTTCATATAAAATTTTCATATATAAAATTCTGTATAAGCAATAACATAGGAAATAGTAATATAGAGAAAATGTTGTCACATGAATCTAAATTTATAACTATAACTATTTTTAATTAAATATTAAATAAAATTGAAAAAATATAGTTAAAAAAATAAAAATATATGAACATAAAGCCCTCCCACAACCATTAATTACTGCATTAAAGAGCACACTAATTTCAATGCCTAACTTAAGGGAGTTATTAATTTTAAATTCTCTTAATTTAATTTCACATGGCCTAACTTAAGGGGCTTATTAATTTTAAATACTCTTTACAAACACTTTTTACCTAATTTCACATTAATACTCCACCTAATTTTGGATAGAAGGAAACTATTTTTCATTATATTTAATTTTAACTAATAATTTCATTAGAATAAATGCCTAACAAAAATTATTATAATTAATATTTTCACATTAATACTCTTTACCTAATTTAGGATTTTGGATAGAGAAAAAACTATTTTTCACTATATTTAATTTTAACCATTTCATTAATTATTTTTAATGTATATTAAATTAAATAATTTATAAATAAAATTTTATTTTTATATTTTTATAATTTAAAATTTAAAATTATATTAATATTAATATGTTATTAACAATATTAATATTTTATATTAATTTTATGAGAGAAATGATTATTATTATTATCTAAGAATTAATTGGTGAATTTTTTATTTTTATTTTTATCACAGGAGAATATATTCTTCCTATGATTTGTTTTTAAATAAAAATAATTTCATTAAAATAAATGCTTAACAAAAATTATTATTAATATTTTCACATTAATACTCTTTATCTAATTTAGGATTTTGGAGAGAGAAACTGTTTTTCACTATATTTAATTTTAACTATTTTATTAATTTTTTAATGTATATTAAATTGAATAATTTATAAATATTTTTTTTAATTTTATATTTTATAATTTAAAAATTTAAATCATATTAATATTTTATTAAACAATATTAATTTTTTATATTAATTTTATGGGAGAAATGATTATTATTATCCAAGAATTAATTGGTGAAAAGAAATCTCTTTTTGTCACCAGAGAAGATATTCTTTTTATGATTTTTTTTTTAAATAAAAATAATTTCATTAAAATAAATGCCAAACAAAGATTATTATTAATATTTTTTTGATATTAAAAAGATTTCATTTAAAAAAAAAAAACTTGCTCCGCTAATCAAGTCGGATTTTGAATTTGAATTTGAAAGATAAAACCTAATTAAATTTTCATACATGAATTTTAATTGCTAAAGGTGAAGTGTTAATTGTTAATTTTAGTTAGTATTTTGTTAATAAAATTTCTGAAGTTGAATATAATGTATTAAATTTCCTTTACAAAGATATTCCTACCCAAATCACATATTTAATGCTGGAAGTTAGATGGGACAGTAAACATTTCATGTTGATTTATATTTTAGAAGTTTCCAGCCAACAAAGGGAGAGCTCCAAGCACTAGATTTGGGCTAAAAAAATTTCTACAGCTGAAATATTATTTTATTTCTCATGTAGATCTTTCTTGGAGGATAACAGGGAATTTTGAGCAGGTTTCTAGAGCCTCTTAAGTGCTTGAGGGGAGTGATAATGATGTTGTAGGGGTTAGTGTGGGATTGACTTGTGATGATTTCAGCCATGATGATGTTTACGTTAGTCCTGTCCAAGCTTAGATATAGGAGTCTTTTGTTGGTGCATGCCATTCTTGGGATGATGTTGGAGTTGTTTCAATCAAGAAACCATCATGACCTATGAACCAATCATCGATCAAGCCACTAGAACCAGAATTGAATACACACACTTAAAACCATGATGGTGTCTCAGCTTCAAGCAACTTGAGAGATTTAATTTAGTTTTATATAATGTGCAAAGGGGTTACACAGAAGATAGTTCTCAGTGATAGGATAATTGCAGATCTATGATTATTATTGTATTTTTCAGCTGGTGGTTACTTGTGTCCAGGTTACACCAAAGATCAACCCATCTTACCAGTCCTGAGTAGTGTTGCAGAGTATTTGAACTCAGAATTGCAACAAGAACATAAGCCTTATAGCCATTATGAATACTGATATCTTTTTCCAATACTGGGAACATAATAGAAAGGGCATTTCACAAAGTATTCATGCTGGTAAAGATTTTTGGCTATATAGTCCCTTGTTTATGGATCACGTTTGATGACCAAAATAAGTCAAAGACATTAAAAAATATGACAAATAAAAGAACAAGATAAGGAGTGCTTAGGGATTTTTCTTTCTAAAGCAGAAATAAATAAAATAAATAGCATAACATTTTAACAAAATGGCAGTGGATTCAAAATGGAGAAATTTTTATGAAGTTGTTATAATTTACATTTTAACGTTCTTTTGTAAAGATGCTTCGCTCTCACTTTTAAGGTAGAGTGTAAACTCCATGTTAATTTTTTATTTATTTATTTATGTTTGATTATGAAGTTTTGAAAAAATCATAGGTAGCAGTAGCTCCCCTTACACATCATGTCATTGAAAAATGCATAGCATTGCTATATTTGGCACAGTTCCATTTCATTATAGAGATTTTGGAAAAAAATTATGACCTTGGATGTTCTCTATAGTATTCAAGTCAGAATGAGATTCATTTATGGGTAGTTTCGAGAATTAAAGGTAAATAAATCATAGACAAAAAAGCTCCTAGTCCTTCATGTTGTAATGCTCAAGCCTCCTCATGGATTTGCAAAAGCAAGAATGATACCTAATAAATTTTTCCCTGATCCAAAATATATGGAAACATCGAATTTTTATGATCAATGTTGTGTTTTATATTGTTAATTTTTAATCTTATTTTTTCTCTCTCCTCATTTCTTATAGGCGAAACCTACAAACTCTGTTTCTCGTATCATTTTCATTTCTCTTTTTGTTTCCCGCTTCCCGTTTCTGGTAACATAGTGCGGTACCCCAAGATCAAAATCACATCAAAAAATCTACAACAATTCCATTAGGTGCTCTTGTGAAATTTTAAGGGTGTATGTTCTGTACCCAGAACCATCTTATGAACAAAAATAGTATTCCCTGCCAAATGAATCTCATCCCTTCCTCCCGAACCACAGGTTCTCAGTATGATGCCATAGCACTCTCATCCATATATTGATTTTCCCAGCTTTTGACTAGAAAATATATTAAGTATTTGGTTGTTTCATGCAGGTTATTTTCGTAATGATGAAGCAACTGCATCAACTTTAGACTCAAAAGGATGGCTAAAAACTGGGGATCTATGTTACATTGCTGAGGAGGGATTCCTTTTCATTGTGGACAGAATAAAGGAGTTGATCAAGTACAAAGCATTTCAGATACTAAACACTTCGAGGATCATTTAAAGTTCAATTCGAAACCCACAATATTAATCTTTCGAGGATCATTTAAAGTTTAATTCGAAACCACAATATTAATCTTCTAGGAAATTTTCTAGGAGTTGATCCAAGTACAAAGCATTTCAGGTACAAAACATTTCAAGTACCATTTAAATTTCAATTTGAAACCCACAATAATAATCTTCTACAGATTTTCTTTTTAGGTTGCACCGACAGAGTTAGAGAAGTTGCTCCTCTCAAACCTAGAGATTAATGATGCTGGTGTTATTCCGTGAGTAGAATTTTCTATTTCTTGTTTTGATAAACCTTCAAAGTTCTACATATAGTTGGATTTACCACTATCTGGTTTGATTAGCTGGATTTACCACTTATTGAGCTAATAAATATTTTTGAAGTTTTATCTAGCTTATAACATAGTTTCTCTGCAACATTAGTTGATGCCCCTATTCCTTTACGCATTGATTCAAAGATAATTGCATACATGTTACTTATTGAAGCATGCAACTCTTTGTCTTTTGGGTTTGTATGGTAGGTATCCTGATGATGAAGCAGGTGAAATACCAATGGAATTTATTGTGAGGAAGTCTGATAGCAATCTCTCGGAAGAAGATGTAAAAAAATTTGTTGCAAATCAGGTAAATGAAACACTGAGATATTTAGTTTGTGAACTTGCCTGCTCTCAACATAAAACTTTGGTTTCTTTTGTTGGAGATCTTCTAATTTCCAAGCGAAAATATCTTTTGTGTGCAGGTTTTGCCATACAAGAGGATACGTTGAGTAGCATTTGTCAATTCAATTCCCAAGTCCCCCACCGGAAAAATCTTAAGAAAAGATTTGATTCATGAGGCTCTGTCCACCTCCAGATTGTGACTCCCACAGAACAACCTTTAATCTTTGTGAAGCAATCATCTGCTACTTTTTTATTTGAAGTTTGAACAACATTTTTTTATTCAAACAGCATATTTTAAAAGTGTGTCTAGCTGGTATAATCTCACAATGTTGGTTATAAGCATCAATCAATTTGTTTGATCTTTTGTGTCACTCAGGGTATAATGTTGTAATCGACTTCCTCGACAGTTTAAGGTATAGATAATGGAAGAAAACTAAACATTTTATTATCATTTCCCTTTGCTTTATCATGCCTGCTTTTGTCATATGTCTACATAACAACTAAACATATCTACAATCTCTGTTTACATCAAGTCTGGGATATGTTCATCATTAATTCTAGCATCCTGTTGGCAGATGAAACTTGCAGCACCCAGAGAGAGCATTTCTCTGGTTGGTGTGCATAACTTATAACATTTTGATCCTACTTGTGGTATTACAATCAAATACTCATGGAAATAGAGAAAGTTATGAAGTTATGAATCTAGACTTGTTTTCATTTTATGAAAATTTGATTTTTATTGTGATCAATTCGTGACATTCATGAGGATTTAAACATTACTCTACAATTGTTAGATAACTATCTTATTCAGTTATGCGGAAAAGAGGAAAGGAGTCAACTGGTATGACACATGATCAGCTGGCAACTGTTGTAGAGAAAACACGATTTCTAGAAGAATCATCTAATCACAAGCTTGTCTTGGAACATTTGACTTGGGTTTGTCATATAATCCCAATCACCTTTATTATAATTCATTAGAATTTGGTTGGCTTCGTTGCCTTCTGTTTCTATACTTGTGGTTTTGTATTGAGATTATTTGGGCTTGCTGTCAGTGTTTTTCACTTCTAAAAATGCTTTGTTTTTGTTTTTCTCTAACTATGTGTTGAACATTTTTTTAAAATAAATGCTTATTATACAATTTCAAGCACTGTCATAACTCCTCACATAAGTCTTTAAAGGGTGCTAGCTCATTGGAAGAGCACCTGCCATGCAGGAGGTTGGTGGTTCGATTCCACTGCACCCTAACATGAATTATTCAATGATATTGTTGATTTTTTTAATTAAACATTTTTATATTGATTTATTTTAATGGTGAGATATTTTTCTGGAGTCATTGTTTTATATTGTCTCTAGAAAGACAATAGATAGGATTAAAGACATTGTCTCCATAAAGAAAATATGTCTTTAATTCCAACTATTGTCTTTGGAGAGACAAAAATGAAATTGTCTCAAGTTAAGACAATTTACCAAAAAATTGTCTTAAAACCCCCCTTTGTGTTGTAGTGCAACTATTGTCTCTGGAGAAACAAAATGAAATCGTTGTCTCTCGAGAGACAAAATAAACAGGTTATATATTGTCTTTATAGAGACAATATTTTAAGACAATTTAATTTTAAAACGATTTAATTTGAAACACCCGCTTAAAAACAATATTTAAGACAATACACAAGTTTTTGTCTCAAATTTAAGACAATTTTACCCAAAACAAGTCCTAAATATTGTCTTAAAACCCCTCTTTATGTAGTAGTGATTCATTCAAAGAGCGAATGACTTATCCACGCAGCTCATAACCAATGCTTCTGAAAATGGTTATGCCAATGGATCCATTGATGGCTCCTTATATGGTCTCGTTCAATGTTGGCCCTCCCTTACCAGTAGTAGTTGCCAACGATGCATGACTGAAGCTCAAAATCAATTACTTACGTGTCCTCCCCATAGTGAAGGCCGAGGTCTCGAGGCGGGCTGTTATATGCGCTACTCAACTTACTCGTTTTTCACAGATAACCAGACTTCCGGTATGAGTTTCTAGCCTTGATGCAACTATTTGGAGTTCCATTCTCATATTACATGTATGTTAATTGCTTTTTAAACGCAGCATCGCCTAATTTAACGCCGTCGTTGGGGAAATCGTCATCGAAAAAAGTGCCTATATTGCTGGGTAGCATTGCCGCAGCAGCTCTGGCTACGGTGTTGTGTTTCATACTCTTCTATCGATTCTGTCGATCTATTAGTCACCGAGAGAACACTGATCGCACAGGTGTAATGTATATCCTTTCATTGTAGCTGCTTCCCTGCTAATTAGACGTATAGTCTGAGTTCCTAAACTTTGTCGTATTCAACATCTATGATAAAATTTGCTTCAATGATGCTCTGCGCAGATGAGAATCGTGCGGCGAGGGGAAACTTCGAGGAATTTATCTTTGATTACGAGGTTTTAAGAGACTCCACTGCAAACTTTGACAGAAAGAACATGATTGGGAGAGGAGGATTCGGTGAAGTTTATAAGGTAAGATATTATACGTGGATTTGATGGGTTCGCCCAATTATGTCCTTTGTTTGCAGATCAATTATAATGAGTTGGCTGAGCAGGGAAGACTTCCGGATGGGAGAGTTGTTGCTGTTAAGAAACTGAAAGAAAGCCAAGAGACTACTCAAGCTGCGGAGGAGTTTCTGACAGAAGTGAGGGTCCTCACTAGCGTCCGTCACCGTAATCTTGTTCGTTTGCTCGGTTGTTGCACGCGAGGGCGCCAACGCTTGCTCGTTTACGAGTATATGTCTAATAGCAGTCTAAATAAGCATTTGTTTGGTACGTTTCTATTATTAGTTCTATCGTTTTAAGGGTTCAGTTGGTAAATTCCTGAAATCATGGACAGCTTGTACGAGGCTTTCAGATACTAATATCGACGCTACGCAGGAGAGATCGAAAGTGATTTGAGCTGGGAAAGCCGTTTAAACATTATAGTGGGAACAGCTCGAGGGCTTGCATATCTGCACGAGGATTCCAACGTTCGCATTATACATAGAGATATCAAATGTGGAAATATACTTTTAGATGACAAATTTAATCCTAAAATAGCAGATTTTGGATTAGCTAGATTCTTCCCAGAAGACGAGTCACATGTTTCTACGAGAATCGGAGGAACAATGTAAGTTGTGCAAGTCATTTAATAATTTCTATAGGAGATGATCTTGTTTATAAGGTGTCAATTGAAGTGATTATTTATGGTTCCTACTAATTTATCATGAATCAGAGGTTACACTGCGCCGGAGTATGCCGTCCAAGGACACTTAACAGAAAAAGCAGACATTTATAGTTACGGGATTGTTGTTCTTGAGATCGTGAGTGGCAGAAAGTGCGTGGATAGAAGCCTCCCAGAGGCTATGCAGATTCTTCTCCAATGGGTGCGTGGTTTTAAAAATTTGTTTATGATATAATCTTGGTTTGATGATTATAACTTGAAACTCATTTAGAAGAATGAACATCGAAATATGAGCTTGATGATGATGCAGGTTTGGAATCAATACGAGAATAACCATGTTTTGGGTATTGTTGATCCAACGTTAGAGGGACAGTACCCAAGAGAACAAGCGTTGAGAGTAATCAGAATTGCACTTCTTTGCACTCAAGGTCCTTGGACGCTACGGCCAACAATGTCACAGGTTGTGTCGATGTTAAGCAACAATTTAGAGATTGTTGCCCAGCCTGTACAACCAGTGTTTATAGAGGCCTTGACCAGGGAACATACGAATTCCTCCGGAACCTCCAACGCTGTAACCTCAGCTTCAAATTCTGTACCATCTCATGAATCTCATGGATCTGTCAGCCTGTCACTAACTGCTCGTTAACTGACAGGTCATCTTAGAGGAAAACCATTTATTTTTGGTATCTACAAGCATGGATTGAATGCATCTTCAGATCTGAAGAATCACCTTAAATTAAATGGAGTTTAGCAGATGGAATTGTGTGATTTTATGGAAGTGATCACTTGTTTAATTCTGCATCACTCTGTAAATTTTGTTTTCTCTGATCTGCTCATCTAAATGCAATTTAGTTACACAAAAATATTAAAAGAGTTCGACGATGATTCATGCTGTTTTCTGATTGAAATTTAGCAAAACATCAAAGTTCGGCTGTATTTTGTTCGTCATATGCAAACAAGCATGGCATCATCGCTTGGCTATTGAAATACTCTTTATTCGTTCATGTTGTATCTCATACCGCTCAATAAAATTATGTTTTTAAGCGGAAAATTCACAATTCACAGGATTTTCATTGGTTGCACAACCAGGTAGATTAAGCACCTCGATATCAAAGGTGCATTTTATTAAGGAAATGAATTTAGATATATGGAATGATAATTAACTCCCAGGGGAGAGCCGAATTAGGGGAGATCCTTTTTGTGTTGTAACGTTCAATACGTGACGGAAATTCTTTTGGACATACAAATTTCCTCCCAAATAGAGAAGCCGTGCATCCCTGGAACATCGATGTAACTAATACGCTGCAATGAAGTGTTGAACTGTTGTCAAGCACCACTCAAATGGCACATTAATTGCTCTATTCTCGTTTATTCAAGTTTGTACAGCTGTGAACAGTATGGCCGACGTCACTAATCGGAAAAAGAGGTTAAGGACATGGTCGATGTATGGCCCATCCGGTACTGTCAAAGGTGCACTAAATAGCGAATAAGCTCGGAAATATTGATGGCCCGCCGTTTTGGCGATGATGTCATGGCCACGTGCTCTCTGGAATTCAGATTTGACACCTGTGGCACCACTCTGTGGGCGTGGTACAAATATTAAAGTTTTGTTTCAGATTTGATGTTGAATACACTGTCAAATACAGCTTCACTTTTATGTATTTATTTGCACAACTCAAAGCGATCTAAAAGTAGACGTGACTTTGTTGGTAATGCAGATTGTCCAACTTCTATTTTGTTTAATGAAAATATATTCGCCTAAAAGCTTGACCAGGATTAAAAAGCTATGGAACACCGGAGAAATTGCTCCGAGGCATCGATACGGTCCCTTTCAAAAGTTAGAAAAAAACAAATCAGTTGGTCTTTTTTTACACTAGATTTAGATAAAAAAATCGAACTGATTTATTTTGAAGAATTAATTTGTCCATATTTTTATAAAATTTAAAGTTATAATAAACCATATTAATGAATTTTTTAAAACTTTTTTATCCAGTTATTCGGATGTGGAAATGGACGATGACGAACGTCATTATAAAATAGAAAGTGACTCCAAAATAGTAAAAATCAAAATGCTGAACCACGTAATATATTATTCTTAATTAGGAAGTCAAAGAAATAAAACATTTGATTTTTTTAATACATAATTTTTTTCATATAAAAATAAATTTATAATATTTTTACATTATTGTATTAGGTTTATAATAAAATTTATTTGAAAGGTAAGGTATTTTATATATTATCAATAAGATATTTTCATTTGAAAAGAAAATTAAAATATTAAGTAGATTATTATCTTATATTTATTTTAAAAAATGATTTAATTTTATACTACTAGCAATTGCACCATATGTTGCAAAGGAAACGCTGTAAAGCAATAACCTAGGAAAGATTAAT
Organism: Pinus albicaulis; assembly: GCA_034641835.2. NCBI lineage: Eukaryota > Viridiplantae > Streptophyta > Pinopsida > Pinales > Pinaceae > Pinus > Pinus albicaulis. Next base: position 1,348,713,852 of record CM076580.1, read on the forward strand.
ATAGATAAAATGCTCTCGCATGAATCTAAATTTATAACTGTAATCATATTTAATTAAATATTAAATAAAACTGAAAAAAATATAGTTAAAAAAATCAAAACATACAACTTTTTTCTCAATTTTTATATATATCTATTTACACATTACACATATTATAAACTAATTTCATATATAATTTTCATATATAAAATTTTGTATAAGCAATAACATAGGAAATAGTAATATAGAGAAAATGTTGTCACATGAATCTAAATTTATAACTATAACTATTTTTAATTAAATATTAAATAAAATTGAAAAAATATAGTTAAAAAAATCAAAATATATTACTTTCTTCTCAATTTTTATATATTTATTTACACATTACACATTATAAACTAATTATATATATATTTTTCATAAATAAAATTTTATATACATATTTTCTTAATGATTAAAAATAAACATTCATTAAACCCAATAATCACAAAGCATGAACAATATAATATTTTCCATATATCACCCACACATGAATCTAAATTTATAACTATAACTATTTTTAATTAAATATTACATTACACAAACTAATTTCATATAAAATTTTCATATATAAAATTTTGTATAAGCAATAACATAGGAAATAGTAATATAGAGAAAATGTTGTCACATGAATCTAAATTTAAAACTATAACTATTTTTAATTAAATATTAAATAAAATTGAAAAAATATAGTTAAAAAAATCAAAATATATTACTTTTTTCTCAATTTTTATATATTTATTTACACATTACACATTATAAACTAATTATATATATATAATTTTATTTATGAAAATATATATATATATATATATATATATATATATATATATATATATATATATATATATATATATATATATATATTTCATAAATAAAATTATATATATATATATGTACATATTTTCTTAATGATTAAAAATAAACATTCGTTAAACCCAATAATCACAAAGCGTGAACAATATAATATTTTTCATATATCAACCACACATGAATCTAAATTTATAACTATAACTATTTTTAATTAAATATTACATTACACATATTATAAACTAATTTCATATAAAATTTTCATATATAAAATTTTGTATAAGCAATAACATAGGAAATAGTAATATAGAGAAAATGTTGTCACATGAATCTAAATTTATAACTATAAATATTTTTAATTAAATATTAAATAAAATTGAAAAAATATAGTTAAAAAAATCAAAATATATTACTTTTTTCTCAATTTTTATATATTTATTTACACATTACACATTATAAACTAATTATATATATATTTTTCATAAATAAAATTTTATATACATGTTTTCTTAATGATTAAAAATAAACATTCGTTAAACCCAATAATCACAAAGCATGAACAATATAATATTTTTCATATATCAACCACACATGAATCTAAATTTATAACTATAACTATTTTTAATTAAATATTACATTACACATATTATAAACTAATTTCATATAAAATTTTCATATATAAAATTTTGTATAAGCAATAACATAGGAAATAGTAATATAGAGAAAATGTTGTCACATGAATCTAAATTTATAACTATAACTATTTTTAATTAAATATTAAATAAAATTGAAAAAATATAGTTAAAAAAATCAAAATATATGAACATAAAGCCCTCCCACAACCATCACACTAATTTCAATGCCTAACTTAAGGGAGTTATTAATTTTAAATTCTCTTAACTTAATTTCACATTCCCTAACTTAAGGGGCTTATTAATTTTAAATACTCTTTATAAACACTTTTTACCTAATTTCACATTAATACTCTTCACCTAATTTTGGATAGAGGGAAACTATTTTTCATTATATTTAATTTTAACTAATAATTTCATTAGAATAAATGCCTAACAAAAAATATTATAATTAATATTTTCACATTAATACTCTAGGATTTTGGATAGAGAAAAACTATTTTTCACTATATTTAATTTTAACCATTTCATTAATTATTTTTAATGTATATTAAATTAAATAGTTTATAAATAAAATTTTATTTTTATATTTTTATAATTTAAAAATTTAAATTATATTAATATTAATATTTTATTAACAATATTAATATTTTATATTAATTTTATGAGAGAAATGATTATTATTATTATCTAAGAATTAATTGGTGATTTGTTTTTTTTTTTTTTTGGGTCACAGGAGAAGATATTCTTCCTATGATTTGTTTTTAAATAAAAATAATTTCATTAAAATAAATGCTTAACAAAAATTATTATTAATATTTTCACATTAATATTCTTATCTAATTTAAGATTTTGGAGAGAGAAACAATATTAATTTTTTATATTAATTTTATGGGAGAAATGATTATTATTATCCAAGAATTAATTGGTGAAAAGAAATCTCTTTTTGTCACCACAGAAGATATTCTTTTTATGATTTTTTTTAAAATAAAAATAATTTCATTAAAATAAATGCCAAACAAAGATTATTATTAATATTTTTTTGATATTAAAAAGATTTCATTTAAAAAAAATAAACTTGCTCCACTAATCAAGTTGGATTTTGAATTTGAATTTGAAAGATAAAACCTAATTAAATGGTAGCTCTTCGCGCGCACAACGATTAGGGCGTTTTAGGAATTGTAAACCTAATTGCTATTACGATAAGTTCACAGCCACACTGCGGAACTAAAGGCAGTCTGAAACAGGCTTCAAACAACTAGTTATAGGTTTGAGAACTACAAGACGTTGACCTAAACACTGCAGAGATGTCAAGAGAATCTAGGTGGAACAACCCTTCTGCCAACCGTGCAAGTTTATGTGGGTTCTTTGATTTCATACAGAACATGGATATATTTTATCCAGACACACAACTAAGCTGAATCAGTTACTTTCCATATGGATCTCTGTGATATTTTGATTTTATTTTTTTCAATCTATGTAATTACTTTCCCTTCTTAATTATCTTAAATGATTTTTCTTTTTAATAAGAAATGAGTGGTCAATTTGTTTTTCTATTTTATGTGACACCTCTATTTCACTTCGCTGGATAGTGTACCTTATTTCTTTTGGTACAACCATATTTCAATTTTCCATCTACATTACTATCACACATATGAATACATTGTATGGGGGTCTCCAAAGGCCCCAGTGATTTTTGTGTTGGATTTATCATAATACCAATTGTTTCAATTAGGGAAAATGTAGTGCACCCATCAAAGGAAATCCTATATCCTATATGGGGATAATTACGCATCCTATTCTTTCTTTTAAGGGTTTCCTGAATTCAATACAGAGCAGATCTTAAATCTGAGATTATGAGTAATGTGCTGGTCCCGTGGAAGAATGTGCTCAAATGGGTATTCCACCTATATTTTTCATAATCCCACCCATATATTGATCTATGAGAGTGCAATAAGTGACATCATAGGATTGAACTTAGGTCACATCATTCTAAGGATGATGTATCCAGATGGGACATCATACCCTGATTTCATGGACATTTAAAGGAAAAAAGGAACTTGGGTTAAGAAGGGTTGTGAATTTAATTATTGCATTAGAGAAGCCTATTCAAATAATAACAAGTTAGATCAATATTGGGTTGATGGCTGTGGTAAGACATAAAGGTCTAAAAAGAGATATAGTTGTGGAGTTGCAAGTTAAGAGGAAAGATGGGGGCAAAGAGTGGTCAAGAATAGAATGAAAGAGTCCTTAAGTGGAGGAAGAGATGAAGAAATCACTATTGAAGTATGATTGAATGACAAGGATTGAATACAGTAGGTTTTGAAAAAGGATCTTCATCATTCCATGGTGAGGTGGAATGATTTTTCGTGAATGAAATACAAGAGGTAGTGCAGAAAAGTTTTGGTTGAGTCAGGTGAGGATTTCAAGATGTTTTTGGAGAAGTTATCATACTTTTGATGAATGCTGTGTGAATGGGAACACCAGGTATCATGGAAATTTGTAGCAGTAGATATTTGGAGAAGGTTTAGTGAAATAGGATGAGATTGAAGAAAATACTGAAGATTAGTTAGTCTCCCTATAAGTTGTGAAGGAAGAATAGGAAGCCTTTTTTTTATTAGATAAAGTTTCAGAATTAGGACCATGTGGTTATTTTTTTTTTGCACAAATGATAAAAAAGGTCTTGGTCCAACATATTAAGCAATGCCAACAAAATTGGTTTTGTCAAATTTGTGGGTTGAAATCTCCATACAATACAAGTTTTTTGGTTTAATATAAATACGAAAAAGTTGCTTTTCGGTTTTTGAAGAAGGTTATTCTCAATGAATAATAAGTTTCTGGAGAACCTATCTTAATAATATTTGGACATTTCAAATATTATTAACACAAGTTCTCCAAAAACTTATTTTTCATTATGAATTACAACTGTGAAAATCTGCATTGCAATAAAAAAGGTTATGCTTTGCAAGTTATTCTAAGTCACAACAATAATCAAAGTTGCATATGATAAGGGTGTGCAAAATTGGAAAAATTGTCATATATTTCAACTTTATAATTAGGACCAGCAAAAAGGTTGACAAGTTTATGCACCCAACAGGGACTAATATGCAATTCTAGTATGTGATCATTTGCAAATTAGAGCGTGCAAGTGTAGGTGTAGGTGTGGTGTGTTTAGGACTGGTTTGGTACAGTGCGTTGAACAAGGACTTCAAAATGTAAAGGATATAACTATAAATAATACTACTCATCAATAGAAAACCATGAAATGAAGAATCATGGGTGTGTTAAAATTCAAACCTGTAAGAGAAGACTTTGGATCATAAATTTGGAAAAATTGGATAAGGGGAATCCACATTGTAATACAAATCAAATATCCAAATATCATACCAATTGATTCTCACTGCTATTGATACTCACTGAAATTGATTCTCACTTAAATTTGATACATTATGAAAAACATGAACCAAGAGCATATAAAACAAACATACAGAAGTTTCCAATATATTAGATTGTTTTGGGAAGTTGGTATACCAAAAGATAACATTAGAAGAAGCATAACATTAACATTAATAAAGGTTAAAAAAATCTAATCTTCACATCTTTCAGTTTTCAACAAGTTGTGCTACTTCTGTAAGGATTTTGAGGGGGTTGTTGTTGGCCACTGCCCTCCTCACTCTTTTACCCTTTTTCTGAATTGTTTGTGATTGTTTTTCACTTTCTACTGGAAGCTCATCAATAATCAAAATTGGATCCTTCAGTTTGGGATTTAACTTGGCTTTCAACCCCAACCTCAATTTGTTTGTAGGCCTTGTTCGTGGCCTCTTATAGTATTATGTTGCATGGTGAATTTCTGCAATTGTTTCATCTTTGTTGTTGTCTTCAACTTCTATTTGCTGCCGTCTACACCTCCTGTTATGGTTTTCAGCAGATTTTGCAACAACTTGATGACTCCTGTCGGCCTCTATAGGTAAAGCCCTTTCCTTCTTATGTTTTCTAGGAAGTGGTTGTCTCATTACCCTCTCAGTCGATTGTTGTGCTTGCTTCTTTAAAGCATGAAGGTACAGGATCTGAATGAGGCCATGGTGGTAAACATCATGGGGATATAAAATATTCCTTTTTCTTGCACATGCAACCATTTTTATTAAGCTCTGATGCAAGAAATAAGGGATATTCATCTTATTGAACCCAGCCATGTGTACCAGAAATCTCATGTGATAAAGGAAGACCTTAGAGAAACGTCCATCACATGTGAAATAAAGTTGATTCTGTCGCATTGGTTTTTCCCACTCTGGTTTTAAAATGCGAGAGTGGACCCCAATGCTCCAGCAAGGGTCATGAAAATTGTCTTTTAGGAAGAAATTCAGGTTTACCCCCAGTACTGGTTTCCTTTTGAACCACCTTTCTCCCTCAGCTGGTGTTTTTTTTGCTTCTGCAATGCTTTCCTCTGTTACAGGAAAGAATAGCCCCTCAACCTTGGCATTGTTACCATCAAAAGTATTAACGAAATCAAAAGAATGTTCCATTTTATGCCCATTGAACAACTCAATGATGGGCAACCTGCCTGCTTCGCTGAAATATGGAAATTCATCAGCACCATAAATTTTGAATGCACAAGCTCCATCCGGCTCATAACGAAATAGGTGCCTACTCTTGCCCATCTGTCATAAAAACAAAAGTAGTTATAAAAAATATAGTTTAACTAGTGCAACAAGACAGTCATAATGTGCATGAACTCTACCCGATGATGTTACATTCCAAACAAACAAACTAAAACAAATAAACATCTAACAAATATTTTAAGCTTAGTTGTTGTCTCAATATGAATATATATTTTTTATTTCAATTAATAGGTGCAATGAGTTGACAAGAGCCTTGCAATGAATGCCTTTCTTTCTGAAAATAAAAGTTTGTCTCATTCTTTTAATGAACTCATGATTGATAATTTTGGAAGTGTTAGTAAGAGGAGGAACAAGTGCAATGATAGTTTTTGGAATTACAAGTGCATATTAGATTCCTTTCAAAAGGGGCACTCTAGGGAGTTATATGACTTCTACTATAGGCCTCCCAAGGTAATGGAACAAAAAAGAAAACGTTCTAAGTGTAGAATCAATCTAAATATGAAAATATAGTTTTTATTTCAATATAATAAATGCAATGAGATACCTAGAGAATTCTAATGAATGTCTTGGCTCCTACAAGGTAAAAGTTTGATTCTGTTGATGAACTCATGATTGAAATTTTTGGAAGTATTAGTAACAAGAGGAAAAATGCACTCTCTTTGTAATCCCTGTGGTTGTGGTGGTTATCATGAAGAGTATATCAAATGGTGTTGAAAGTATGGTTATACAACAATTGTAGGGTACTTATATGAACAATGAGTTTTAATTTAAAAGTACTCCTATAATGATAATACTATAGTCTTGCAATGGCGATTTATAGACTCTACAGGTGCATAGTATAGTCCATTCGAAAAGGGTACTCCAAAGAGCTATGTGACTTCTACCATAGGCCTCCCAAGTCAATGGGACAAAAAAAAAATGTTATAATTTTAGGAGCTATAAAAATATGAACAAATAGTTCTTATTTCAAACTAAAAGTGAAATGACATGAAATAACCTTGCAATGAATGTCTTGGTTTCTACAGGTGAAAGTCATTTTGATGAACTCATAATCATTATTTTTGGAAGCTGCTAATGGTATTCATGGTGGTTATCCTGAAGAGTATATATTTTTCATGTTTGATGGAGCTCCAAGGGTGGATATAAGACAACTATAGGTTAGTAACGTAAACAAATAGATTTAATTTGATTTTACCAATTCCATGACAATATTGTATAATGTAATCACAATCAATGCTTTGGAATCTATAGGTGCATAGTAAATTTCATTAAAAAAGGATGCTCCGAGGAGTTAACAGGATTTTTGTCACATAGAGATCAGAAATCACAAATTGAGGAATCTTTCAATAAAGCATAGTTTTCCTATGTTTCACCAAATTTCACCTTTTAACAGAGACCTGATCATTAGTCGAAAAGGAGATGATGTCCTCCAATGTTGCATGCACAAGGAAGAGACTGCAAGGTGGATGGAAGGCAAAGTTCCTATTCCAAAACAGATGTCTTATCCATGGTGGTTGAAAAACCTTGAGCCCTGAATAATGTCTTATCCATGCCTACAAAATGCATAGCAAGATACTTGGTTACATGGGGAAAATAAAATTATTTACAGATTGTACACATTTCAAATCTAAATAAAGAGTTACAAATTTTTTTTCTAAGGAGAAAAACATATAATCTACACTGAAAAACTAGAAAAATATGTCTACATTTTAGGAAAATGAAAAGGGGAAAAAAGGTAAAAAGATACAACCCTCACAACCTAGAAAATAGATGCCAAAGAAACTAAATTGATGACCTTGCTTGCTTAGTTACAATAAATTTGTAGCTATTTTTCAAACTTTCTATTCCAGGTTAATGAAAGGTTGATTTATGAAGCCCTTGCCTCACAAGAAGAAGAACTACAGGATGCCCTAGCCTCACAAGAAATAGGAACTCAAACTCTTGATTGCAGGTTATGTTCATGTTCGACATCATAGCATTAAGGCTTTATATGCTCTGTGCCATCGAATGACTTCTCTGAGTTTGACATTGTAACCAGTGATTATAATTTCCAATTTCAGCTGGTTAGTCTCAAAACTTGTACGCAACTCTCAGCTTATTATCTACCCATATTTTCACTGTGATGTTTTCCCAGGCCATTTACTAATTTTGTCACGAAGGCCTATGCATTTGTATAGCAGTTCAAGTGACTTCATTGGAATTTGAAGTCCCTCTTTGATATTTGACAGCAAACCCAATGATCTACGTTATTAAGGGCTAGTGTGATGCAAACGTGGATTGAATGTTAAAAACCTAATATTATATCTCTACATGGCCTGAAGAGAGGGTGTGCCTTACCAGATAAGGGTGTTGGGATTATTTGTGAATGGAAAAGCACATTAAGGTTTTATATGCTCTGTGCCATCGAATAGCTTCTCTGAGTTTGATAGTGTAACCAGTGATTATAATTTCCATTTTCAGCTGGTTAGTCTCAAAGCTTGTATGAAATGTGATCAAGGTTGATTTAGGAAGCCCTAGCCTCATGAGGAGGATAACTACAGGATGCCCTAGCCTCACAAGAAATAGGAACCCAAACTCTTGATTGCAGGGTATGTTCATGTTCGACATCATAACATTAACGCTTTATATGCTCTGTGCCATCGAATGACTTCTCTGAGTTTGACATTGTAACTAGTGATTATAATTTCCAATTTCAGCTGGTTAGTCTCAAAGCTTGTACGCAATGTGATCAAGGTTGATTTAGAAAGCCCTAGACTCACGAGAAGAAGAACTACAGGATGCCCTAGCCTCACAATAAATAGGAACCCAAACTCTTGATTTCAGGGTATGTTCTTGTTCGACATCATAGCATTAACGCCTAATATGCTCTGTGCCATCGAATGACTTCTCTGACTTTGAAATTGTAACCAGTGATTATAATTTCCAATTTCAACTGGTTAGTCTCAAAGCTTGTATGCAACTCTCAGCTTATTATCTACCCATCTTTTCACTATGATGTTTTCCCAGGGCATTACCTAATTTTGTCATGAAGGTATATGCATTTGTATAGCAGTTCAAGTGACTTCATTGGAATTCGAAGTCCCTCTTTGATATTTGACAGGAAACCCAATGATCTACATTATTAAGGGCTAGTGTGACGCAAACGTGTATTGAATGTTAAAAACCTAATATTATATCTCTACATGGCCTAAAGAGAGGGTGTGCCTTACCAGATAAGGGTGTTGGGATTATTTTTGAATGGAAAAACACATTACTCTGCCACTGCCTTCTTGTTATCCAGTAAAGTTAACTCAGCTCCTTGCATGTCCAATGGAATTTACAGCTCTTCCTATCGAATGAAAAATAGCATGCAACATGCACAAATAAGGAGATAATGCCCTTGCTAAGGCGGTGTAAAACAACTGGCACTTTGCAGTGGTGTAAGACATCTGCACTTGACGTGGAACTCCATAAGGACCGGTCCCACCCACGTGGACAAAATGTGATCAAGGTGGACAAGAACCGGTCACACCCACATCACATCCTATGAACTGTAATAATTTTGATTTTGTAACCACTTAACATAAGCATTGATGTGGCAGTACTCATCCTAAGTTTGATTGTAAAGTTCCTTTGACTTTTTGCTTTCAATTCCCTCTTTTGGACCTTCTTGGAATTAGTCAACATTTGCATATAATCATTATTCAGCATTGGGAAGCATACTTCTGTGGTTACGATAGAAAGTAACTAAAAATAACACAGTAGAGAGTAACTGGACACCACAAAAAAGAACACAGCATAGAGTAACTAAAATTTTAGTTGTAACTACACAAAACAGATAAAATATTCCAGTATGGAGCAAAGCAGGGGCTTGCAACAAACATATTTATACTAACAAAACTAAAAGCTCTACTCACCTAAACTATTCATATTGTAGCAGAAGTTCTATCCTAGTTACAAAGGAGTATGGAATAGTTGGTGGACTCTAGGACACATGAAATTCTCTGTCAATTGACCAAATTTTTTTATTTCATGTCATATAAGTTTTTGTGGTTACTAAGTGATGGATGATGGCACTGTGGTGCAGCTAAAAAAAGGAATTGGATAGAGAAATCTCCAGCAATGGTAAATATACAGACTAGACAATTCAAAAATAGAATGAATCCAAAATAAACAGACTAGAAAATATGGAACAACATGAAATTGAAGCGCTTTAATTCATGAATAATGTGAATGCAAAAAAACACGAAGTTAAGAGGAGACTGATATAAACTAGTTCTTGGAATTGAAATGAGGAAATTTTTCTCTTGTTTGATAAAATAAACCATGTGAGAGATAAAGAGATATATAGTTGACACAATAATATGGTGAAAAAGTTATCGATGGTTGAAAATTTGAAGTATACAAAGGACAAAGGGTAAAAACTGAGGATGTGGGAGGAGATTGCATGAAAGTTGAAGATGTTGTGGAGAAAAGTGTAGAGGATCAGAATCAGAGAAAGTGTTGGTTAAACAAGATCATCAGAACTTGTTATAATAAATATTTATCTCATTTATCATAAGATTGGTTTCTAAAGTCTCTCTTTTATGTAGTTTCCTTAAAAAGATCAACAAGTTGGTGCTTGTGAATAGTGGGAGTTGATGCTTGGAGAAAATGGGTTTTTTCTAATAAAAATAGGTTGGAGCATCATGTAGGTTAGTTTATATATAATGTGATGTAAAATATTGTACAGTCATCTTGTTGTAATAAATATTTATCTCATTTATCAGAAGATTGGTTTCTAAAGTCTCTCTTTTAGGTAGTTTCCTTAAAAAGATCAACAAGTTTGTGCTTGTGAATAGTGGGAGTTGGTGCTTGGAGAAAATGTGTTTTTTCTAATAAAAATAGGTTGGAGCGTCATGTAGGTTAGTTTATATATAATATGATGTAAAATATTGTACAGTCATATTGTTATAATAAATATTTAGCTCATTTATCAGAAGAGTGGTTTCTAAAGTCTCTCTTTTAGGTTGTTTCCTTAAAAAGATCAACAAGTTTGTGCTTGTGAATAATGGGAGTTGGTGCTTGGAGAAAATGGGTTATTTCTAATAAAAATAGGTTGGAGCATCATGTAGGTTAGTTTATATATAATATGATGTAAAATATTGTACGGTCATCTTGTTATAATAAATATTTATCTCATTTATCAGAAGATTGGTTTCTAAAGTATCTATTTTAGGTATTTTCCTTAAAAAGATCAACAAGTTGGTGCTTGGGAATAGTGGGAGTTGGTGCTTGGAGAAAATGGGTTTTTTCTAATAAAAATATGTTGGAGCGTCATGTAGGTTAGTTTATATATAATATTATGTAAAAATAATAGCAGTACTAGTGCTCCTAATATGATTTTCCAGCACCTACAGCAGTACTAGTGCTCCTGTAGGTGCTGGAAAATTATTTTCCAGTGCCTTGGAAAATGATTTTCCAGCACCTACAACAGTACTAGTGCTCCTGTAGGTGCTGGAAAATGATTTTCCAACACCTACAGGATTACTAGTGCACCTTGGAAATTGTTTTCCAGCACCTACAACAGTACTAGTGCTCCTGTAGGTGCTAGAAAATGATTTTCCAGCACCTTGGTAATTGATTTCCCAGCACCTACAGGAGTACTAGAAATCATTTTCCACTACATAATTTCATGGAGATGCAATTACTATATTTCCTATTGTATATGTACAAATCACCTTCTCATCATTTCCAACTCCCTAATATGTTTTCACATTTTTTTGCAGACAGTCATCCAACATGGCAAAGAAATGGAAGTAAGTCATGGCGCTTGAGGTGCAAGACCCAAAAGACAAACTCATATTTTATAGTAAAGATTTAGTTTAGGCTGAAATCTACAAAGAAGACATGAATATTGACCGTGTTGCAAAAATTCCCAAAGAAACAGTTGATGATTTTAAAAAATGAGAGGAATCGAATCCAGATGCTCCATGTTCCTTCCTGTGTCTACAAAGCAAACGCCCGAGCACAAGAGCCTTACAGTATGAGCTGTAAGTATTTTAGAACTACATTGTTTAGATGTTGATATTAAATATGCTTTATATTTACTAGATTTGGTGACATTCCTGTAATTTATTTTGTAGTTATCATTTCTCAAATGGTCCAGTTGATAAGAGAGAAGAATGGAAAAGCAAAGCAAGGAAGTCATATGCCAAAAAAAGGGGATGTCAATGCCATTTTATTGTAAAGATTATGGTTTAGAATCCCAACATAGCAGTAATAACATATAATCAGTATGATCACGAAGATGGGCAAGGATGGCCTTGTCATGGAAAAGACAACACTTTAAGTAATGATGTTACTCAGAGAAAGCCAAGACTTTCGAAGGACATGATTTCTTATTTAGAAAGCTGTTATTTTCTTCAAATGCCAATTGAATCTGTTTGTAAAATACATATAAAGAAATATCTTCACATAGATGCTACATCCAGAGATAGGGATTTCTTCTTATGCAGAAAAGACTTTGTAAAAAATTATAATCGTCTGATGAAAGAAAGTTATCAATTGCATACCAAAGATGAAATGAGTGTGAATATTTGGTATCAAAGAAACCAAGATGATTTCTTCTTCTACCAAAAGTCCAATGGTGCAAACATCCCTTTTATAGCTGGAATACAAACAAAATGGATGTTGGAAACTATGGTCAAGTTAGCCCACAATATTTTGATAGCCATGGACTCAACATTCAGTACAAACAAATATGGGGTGATTTTTTTTCCAAGGATTGCTTCAATAAAATCATTTATGTTAAAATTAACTTCATTTCATTTAATATGAAAGTATTAGTTATACATGCTTGCGGTCTTTGATGAGCAACAAATCAGGGTATCAGTTTCTTGGGTGGTGATGTCACATAATACATCACAAGATATAGCAGTATGTCTAGAGAGCCTCATGCTTAGGTGTTTTCAGGCTCGTCCCAATTGGAGGGTCAATGCCTTCATGGTTGATGATGTTATGGTTGAAATCATTGCTTTTAGGTAACATCAATATTCTTATTTCAGATTTCAGATTTCATTCGTTTTAAAAATTTCTCACTCAAAATGAATTAAATGTCGTAGGATAATCACGAAATGTGAAGAGATCTTGCGTATCTAGCACGTAAGGAGGGCATGGCTCAATAATGTTAATCGGTTGGTTAGCAGCTCAGAGAAAGAAAAAGATATGTTCAATGAACTTGGCCATATCATGAAATATTGTTGTACTGATGAAGTGGATGATGAAATCAATGTTTTTTTCATCAAATATGCAGCTGAGCAGAATTTTTTGGACTATTTCTACAAGACTTGGATTTCCGGTGACAAGATTCATAAGTTTGCATAGTATTCCTTTTGTGTTGTATGCTTGTTATTTATGTTGGGCAACTTATATTTACTAATTGAGTATTTCCATGTAGGCATGTGGGTTAAAGACTGTAGAGATTTTCCTCACGCAAACTAGGAGAAAAATAATGTTGTGGAATCATACCACGGTTATCTGAAGTCAACATTTCTATGTGATAAGTGAAATAAATGTTCTCGTAGAATGGATTGGTTATTCTACACTCTCCTAAAAAATGTTGAGCCATGTTATCGATTCAAGGCAATTTTGAGAAAAGAAGGATATTATAACAACCACAAGAAAGAGATGCAGCTTGAATCATCAATGGAAAAGGCTAGAAGAATTCTAGATAGTGATTGCAGGCCTCATGAGAGCATATCTCATGCTTATTGGGTAAGGAGTCAAAGAAAAGCCGATAAGGAATATCTTATCATTTTTCATCGCAAAAAATTTATCACTTGAAATTTTCCATGGTCTATTAGGGGGGACATTTGCAAGCATTCTATAAAGGTAGATTGGTTTCATTCCTCCTTGATGGATTTAGACCCTTTATTGGATCTTCATACCACACCCAATGCATTGAATGCCCCTTTTGAGATAAGTATAGAGGCAAAAAACCTTCATGCAGATACTATCCCAACCAATATTGAAGATGACAATGTTGAATAACTTGGTGTGTTGAGAGAGGAGTTGTTTGGCTATCTAGACCTGTTTCAGAATAAACCTCCTTCTACTATAAGCAAGAAAAAACAGTTGATTGATCTGGCTAAAAAAATTGTGGATGATGCTAATAATCTAAATATTATGGATTATGACTTCGCCCTTGGTTTGGGTGCTTATGAGTCATCCTTGATGAGGAAGAAGAGTTTCCTTAGTCCAAAAAAATAAAACAAAAGGAAAAGGAATGTCACATTGAATATTGATTTGAATGTCTCCGCATTCGAAGATGAACCATTTTAGTTTCCACACCTCAATAAGCGTGGTCATCCTCCCTCCAACAATGCTTCCTCTACTGTTCTAGGTAAGTTCTATAGGGAGACGATATCAGTATGTTTAGATCAAATTGGTGATCTTCCAAGTTTGTTGCTATGTTTAGATCGCTTTGTCGATTTTTCAAGTTTGTTGAAATGTCTTTGATCTTTGATATTTCTTTTAGCTTAATGTAGTGTTGTAACGTTTGTAGGGCCGCGACATCCAATTAATGAAGGATGTACACATACTCACAATCAACCTTTTGATCACATGAGTCAAGGTACATTTGATGAGATTCCTGATTGATATACTATGTATTCTGATGCATCTATTATTTCACATGTTATTTTTTTCTCTGATGGAAACTGTGTTGTCATCTTACAAACACAGTTGGTTCGTCATTGGGCTCCCCTCGACCAGAACAAGATTGGGCCACTGACATCACGGAAATTGGTGAATTTCCATGTTTGTTTGCATTGTCTTCGCTCCTAACGTTTAGCACTGGTTGTTGTTCATGTTGTTAATGTACTGCTGGAATGTTTGCAGGGCTGAAGCGTCCAATTAATGTGATTTCAGATGAAGGATGTTAAAATAAACACTATAAATATTTTTATCAGATGAGTCAAGGTGCTTAGGACGAGATTTTTAATTGATCTTATCTGTATTTTGATGCATTTATTACTTGAAATATTATTATCTTCTCTGATGAAAAATGCATTGTCATGTTACAGAAACAAAAAATTCTTCAATGGGTCCCCCTCTATCCGAAGATGATTGGGTCATTGACATCACAGAACTTGGAGACAACACAAAAATTGGCTTCAGAAAAAATTTGTGATAGAAACTGCATCTTTTTGTTTATTTTCCGACATACCGACATTCATGTGATGAATGTCATTTCAGTTGTGATGTTATGTTGGTGAGGATTCATGGTGGAGTGGCCAA
The DNA here is from genome assembly GCA_034641835.2 of Pinus albicaulis. NCBI lineage: Eukaryota > Viridiplantae > Streptophyta > Pinopsida > Pinales > Pinaceae > Pinus > Pinus albicaulis. Next base: position 1,348,729,189 of record CM076580.1, read on the forward strand.
CTTTGGTTACATGTGATTCCTAGTGTAGAGGAATTTGTTGTTAGGGTTATATTGGTTTCCCTAGCTAGGGTTGGGAGAGCTTACAATTATTCCAGCTTCTGATAAGATGCAAGTATGTACATGTACTCCCTTTTTTCTATATAAATGAAAAGAGAACATCAGGAATTCGATGATGCAATTAATGGATATTTGTGGTTTAATTTTAAATGTTATGTTGGAAAACAATAAATTTGCTTGATAGTACTGTAATACATAGGCACATCATTGGAGTAGTAGAATTGGCATGCTTTCTGCAAATGCCTCAAACTGTTTTGTGATTTCAAATTTCACTGCATCATTTTTATATCCATCCTTTGATCAAATGTGTTTGAGGATAATGAAACATTAGATGGTGGAGAAGATTAATTGAAGATATAAAAGTGGTTTGGGAATTCAAATGCTTTTTTGGCACAATTTTATCTCCATTATCTGATCAAATATGTAAAGAAATTGAGCTGATAAGTTTATCTCCATCCTTCAATCATTTACTTCCAGAGATTGGATTGTGGAGAATGTTAATTCAGAACATCACTTTATTTATTCATATATATATTACATGAGAAATAGCAGTAATTTAATCTTCAACTGATACATTGAATCCATACGCAAATTTGGTCAGCCTTCATCTCCAAATAAAGACAACACCCACTGCACCATTGTCTATCTAAGATTCACATGTCACGATAGTTTTGCAGGGTAAATCTCATGTGTTTTGCATAACTAAATACAAGTCAAATCTAATGTGTTTTGCATAACTAAATACTCAATAGCACATTTCGTTGGCATCATTTATCATTATTTTCTTGTTGCTATTCATGATGGGAAAATTGTTGTTGTTGTGGATGTTTTACTTGCTGTTGCTGCTGCAAAGCCATTGAGTTGTAGAAATCCATATTCATGTTCATGTTCATGGATTGTGCAAAATACAAAGGGGCCACCAATACACCTCTTTAAGTTTTTCCATTACATATAAAATCACTATTAAATATCTCAGATTATTTTGACACTGCATTCTATTAACCATTATGACTAAGAGGCAGACTAACTAGGATGGCTATGTGACTTATTAGCCACAATTTTCCATGTGAATTTTAAGCAACAATTGCAATCTTTTATGGAAACACTAAGCTCATCATATTTTAGGCATTGATAAGAAAATTTATGATATGGAGACCACATTCATGAATGAATACAGTGGAACAACTCAAATAGAATAGTGTGTGGTAGGAAGTCACTATTTTTCTGGTTAGATTGAGCCTTTGTAGCTTTCTGAACATGTGAGAAGGTGCTACCCTATTGGAGCCACTCCCTATTGATGTTGTTTCATATTGAGCTGACTATATGTGACTTTAAAATGCAAGTTTTGTAATTGATGGGATGATATGAAAGAGATCAAAAATCTGTGATAAAACTTTATATGAGAATTGAACATTTGACTTGCATTTGACATTATGGGTTTCATTATTATGTGTTGTTGCAATGCTTTGAATGCAACACATCAGTTAGAGTTATTTATATAGAATTGCTGAATGGAGCACAAGGTTAATTATATAGAATTGTTGAGTTGCTTGATTAGATAGAAGTGCTGAATGAGTAGAGGGTTAATTATATAGAATTGTTGAGCTTCTTTGCCCAGTTGTTTGATTATATAGAGTTCCTACTATAGAGTGTCAAATTTGTTTTTAAGTTTTATTTTTACTATTCTATAAAATATCCATGTTAATCTATCATGTATTAGATCCCAAGGAAGTAAAGACAAAAACAAATTTTACCCAATAGAAAAATGGTAAAATAACACAATAGAAAATAATTATACCCTCAAAAAGATTCATGTATTATATCACAAACCATCCAAAAATTACAATCGGTTCTTCTCTAATGAGAGAACCATGCCATCATAGCCCCAAGGAAAATTATAAGAATAACACATCCACATATTTGAGAGTTATCCTGATGATGATTGATGACTTCACTTGCAATAAACCGTGATCCGATGTCATCTCTAACACCTGCATCTACACTTGACATTCCTGCCACCAGTATATTAGTGGACATCCTATGAATGTCTGCAAGCCATTGTATGCTGAAAGATTTAACTGAGAAATCCACATTATTGCTTCCTTGTATAGGGGTTTTAAATTTGCTTTTTGAACTTCAAAGTTTCCATTGAGCTGATTGTAGATGAGATGTGAGTTCATGTAAACTGCAATATTATTCACAACATTTTTTTTTGCCTCTTTTAAGCTCTTAATAAGGGCGATATAGTAGGCTTAATTATTAGATGTCCTCTCATGTAGATCTATGTTTCTGTGCACGACATGATTTCGTGCTGGATTGTAAAGCACATATTTAACTGTGGATTGTCCAGGATTTGGACGACAGGAAACTTTGATACACAATGTCCACTTTTCAACCATTGTCCACACTTAAAAAACCTACAACATAAAAAAACAATAAATTAATATCGGACATGTATGCATTCATATCAGATTCAATCTATAAAATCAAGGCACCTTGCACACATGAACACACTTCCTAACTTTACCAAAGTTGCAGGGCACCTCACTTCCTTGAAGCTAAACATCATGCAAGTCTTCTTCTAAGAATGTTTATATCATCCCCTATTCTACAGCTATAGCATGCAATCATTTGGCAATGTTCCTTGAATCAATGTCAGACATATTCAACTTGAAGAAAATACTGAAGATGGGAAGGTTGCAGAATGTATGATCTTCAAAGTAAACAGTGGATGCAAATGACCTAATCATATATATTGTGATAATGTGCACAATGCACCTCTACTATAAAAGAAAAAAGAAATAATGGGTTATAAGCATAAATCCTATCCAACTTAGACTGAACTAAGTCAGAAGCTCTTTCCCTATTGGACAAGTAAACCCTCTACCATACTCTAGGTATTTTCTGTACTGGCCATGTGCATGGAACTTAACCTACCTGAATAAGTGAATCATTTTGCTGACAAACCTTTGAAATTTTTGTCTGCCCACATGCTACCACGTGATGGAACTATCCCATTGAAGTTTACAATGTTTGACTCTTTTGGTGCAACACATTCCATCCGCCATCTCTTGGCTGTAGAAATGAGAAAATCCTGTATTTTCATATATGCAAAGTGGTAAGAAAAGAACCCCAATGTAAAAAATGTTGTGCTACATAGACAATTTTATCAACTATAATTTTCATTTTAATTATTTTAACATGGAAGGTTGATTTTCATTTTAATCATTTTAACATAGAATGTGAATGGGATGCTAAAAAATTTGACTATATTGAACAAGAAAACAACCTTTCTCACAAATAATTTTCCTGTCAATTCCATCCCTGCTCATAAAGAGAGACCTGTTCCCATAGATTTCACTGAGGTGAACACCATGATCAGAGCTCCACATCGGCAATTTGAGGACTAAACACTAGATAGGAATGTCATGATCACTGTGTGAGACACATAATTGAAGACATTGGGAACTTCCATGGTCATGGTTCACTCTTCATAATTGTACAAACTCATCACATTCATAGTGCACATAGACATCAAAACACTGAAATGGCTACTGCTAGCTCCTTACTCTGTACTCTCAGACCATCAAACAGTTCCACACTTCCAGTGGGCAGAGGGCAAAGGTTATACACCATGTTGCACTATGCACAATACATGTCAGAGATTTTCACTTGGAAAACCTAAGCACCATATAAACATATTATGGTGATTTTGTCCAGATTTGTTTGAATTTATGAGAAATGGAATGAGGACTCCTTGGTCATTCAGGGTATAGCCACATAAGTTTTATAAAATAGGAGGAGTCCAAGTGGTGCGAGGATAAAATTAAGAAATGGTCACATCCTATGGTGCACCATCCAAGTACTAGAAAGTCTAGACCATGATATATAGACTATTTCCTTGCTCGGAGTTTTCATGCTCTTTCTGTGTTATTGCTTTGCAAGGGACATTTTCTACTTGGTTTCTATTTTGCTAACTTATAATATTTCTATATTCAAGATTACTCATTGCAATAGCATTTTCTTTTTTTCATTTTGTTCTCCTCTTGGCTAGTTAGATATAAAGCAATGAAGCTAAACTATAAGGTGTGGCATGACAGGTATGGGCTTGGATGGAAAATTGGGAAATGGCATGCAAACAGAACATTTTGTAAGCAATAACAAAAACTTCTAGGGTTGAACAAGCCTAAAAAATGGTGGTTTTTTAGAAAAACTTTTTCAAGATTAAGACCTTATGAAGCCAAGGTAGGGGAGTCTGGAATGACACATATGAATGCTCCAAATACTCAACAAACACAGCTAACCTGATCAACTATCCTTGTATTTGTTTTGAAATTTGTGGTATTTCTTCCAACATCCTTGGTCATTTAGGATATAGCCAGATAAGTTTTCATTAGCCATTATTTTTCTAAAGAATTTAAAGATCCACATCATGAAAATAATTTTCTTGAAGTTGTTCAGCAATGCTCTGTTATGGGTACTGGCTTTGGTTTATCTGGACAGTTATACCTTCAGTTCATACTCCCACACCCTTTATCCTAAATTTTATTTTCCATTGAAAAAGGGAATGACCTTTAAAATCTGGTGTTTACATTGGCTTAGGTGCTAAAGTGCCAGAAAATTGCACACTGCAATGAAACATCATAGTTTCACAGTGCATACATTTTTCAACTACAGAGCACTCATGTCAGACATGTTAGACTTTCACTCTAGAAAAAAACTAAGCACCCTAAAAAGATGTTATGATGGTTGTGTACAAATTCTTTGGATTTATAAGAAATGGGATGAGAAACATAAAAAATTCAATACATTTCAGAGTTCTTGGACCAACATCCTTGAGCAAGAAACATATAATTTTTTTTCTCTTGTAGGTGCTGGAAAATCCTACAGGAAAAATAAATTAAATGCATATCAAATATCCACTTAACAAAGATTAATGCACAAATATGTTTCATATTAGGATTCTGCTACCACTCATCCTCACAACTTCAACTCTTATTTATGTAGCTCTGCTTGGAACAATGGATAAATACCTCTCCATGAGACTCCTCCTCCAACAATGAATTATAACACAACACTATCAGCAATGCTGCAATTCATCGCAAGCACTTATACTAACTCCTAATTGTGGCATATATCTCTATTAAACATCCTATTACAACTAATTTTCAGTCGAGTTCTGATTACATTATGCACTTATACAACACCTTTAAAACAACCCCCATCTGCAATAGTCTGCCAAAGGCTAGTTTATCAACCAAACTAATATTAAAAAAACCAAAATCCTTTATATTCATAATCCAAACCCTATCCTATAAAAACATAATTTAAAAATATTATTTAACCTTAATCCTACTTATTAATATATTGAACAATAATAATTACAAATTATACCATAAATCTTTATAAAAAAAACCAATGAAATAGAACTCATTTTCTAAGACAGAAAACTAATCATGGAAATTTCAAAATATAAATTTAAGAAATAACACCAATTCTGACCAAATGTACAGAGGAAGATGAGTTTTTCAAACAACATGCATGCTACCCAATGCGGGTTTGACTGGAGGGTGGTTTTACATAGGTGCCACTCAATGTGGTTTTATGTAAACCACTAAGGCCATTTCATCAAAGGTCTGTAAATTAAATATATACAAAAACCATGATTGAATTGTTCATGAAAATTCCACTGGCAGATGCCTACATATAGTGTTTTATCAGTGGCATTTTTGTTCGAGGAGATGGCCACCGCCTTCCAAGTTTGTCAGAATAAGCAAGGGAGAATAGAATGAATGCTAACTTTAAAACAGGGGCAAAAGTAGCAGTTGAGCTCCGAATTTTAAAACTTTGTGGAGTAATATTTACCTTTGCTCCTCGGACTGGACTGTAACGAGCTGAGTTGCTGAGTTGCTGATCTGATTTAAAGCGGAGCTACTTGGGACGGAGCCGAGTTGCTTGGGTCGAAGTGAATGTTTGCGAATGACGGGTAGTCGTGAGGTTATTACCGGGAATGAGTTCTATTTCAAAATTCAAATTTTAACCACGTGCAGAGTGGTGGTGTCGTGGGGGTGGCGAGTGGTGGAGGAGCAGCGCGAGGGAGAGCGGTGGCGGAGGGTGGGGTCCACGCTGCCGTTGCCGTCGCTGTCTGCTGCCGTCTAGAGCTGGAGTACCGTCGATCACGGGGTCCACCATCGCACTCGAGAAGGGAGGGGTTCGCCAGAGAGGACTGATCGAGAGCCGTCGAACGAAAGACTCCTCCATCTTTAACATGTAAAAATGCATACGTCTTCTAAAATTAATAGGGCATGACAATCTCAAAGGTACCTTTTCAGAATCCCTGTACCTTCATGAGTGTTGTCTATATTCTCATGCTGTACTTGAGTTAGTCGTTTCAAAACTTTACTCTGCAACGAATGTAATGAGCTTTTCCTAGCATCTTCTCTTACATCTAACAAACAAGAGGATTTATTGTAACCTGAATTCATCCTATTGAAGAGTTCAACAGTCAACGTTGTTTTCCCCATTCCACCCATGGCAACTATCCCAAGGACCTGGACGTTTCCGCTGTGTTGATGCTGCTTCAATACCTCTCTTTGGAAATCCTCGACTTTCTCATCTAAACCAGTGAGATATTTGGCCACATACCACTTTGTCTTTTTAACCCTTTTCAGCACACATTCCACCACCTCATCTAACATGCCAATCTCATCCCTAGTTATTCATTAGAAACGATAAATATAAATAACTGAAACCAGAGGCAAAGCAAAGCATCATACATGTATATAAATAACTGAAACCAGAGGCAAAGCATCATACATGTATACATATTGTTATATTTATTGTATGCATTGAAAGAAGTTGGAGGTCTCACCCGTGAAACTTGCCCTCCAGATCAAACCCACTTATATCTACAACAATGGAAAGAGCATTTCTCCAATTTTGAATGGTGGCAGAGTCATATCGTGGCCGAGTCAAACCAGTTTCACAGTCGGACGTCGTCTTCATCTCCAGTGCGTGCAGGGCTTTACCATACCTCAGCTTAGCAGGGTCGATGTTGTAGAATACAGGAATAATTGGACACCTCGATTCCTGCATGAGGAGGAGCTCGTTCAAACACCATACCGATTCCATGTATCCCGGGGAAAAGATGGCCACATGGGCTGAGGCAGTTCGAATAGCACCCACTATTTGAGAGGGGAAATCAAATCCTGCTTCCAGTTCCTGCTCGTCTAAAAAGTCTCTGCATCTACGTGAAAGAAGACGACGGTACAGAGGTCTTGCGAAGGTGGCCTTCGTGTCCGGACCTCGATGGTTTAGGAACACGTCATAAACCATAGGATCAGTAGCATTGGACGGCGAGGCGGAGGCGACGATGGAAGATTCAATCGCACTTGCAGCATTGGGACGTGGAATTTCCGTTTCGATTTCAGAATTCGTTTGGGAAAAGGAGGATGCAGACATTGGGTCTGCCGTTGCCAACTGTTTTGAAAAAATAGAGAAATTGGAGATGGGAAGCTGTGAAAGCAAGTCAAAGGGTAGTTTCAGAGGCGCGGAGAAACGGAAATGATGCAAACGAGAACAGGCTGGAGAAACGAATGGAATCCAAACGAAGCAATGTCTAATGTCTTCACAGCTTACCTTCTTATAGAATGAGGAAACTCCAAAATGTCGCCTCTCCGGCATTTTACGGTCGCCGGAGTTTTTGAAGAGAAGTAAATCGTTCCGCTGTTATAACTAAACCGAAAAAACGCAAACTACCTCTCCCATTTCATATCTTTTATCTTCTTATAATGATATAACTAGCAGTTGCCCCAGGAGGTGCAAGGAGAGGCCGATAGGAGTATCGTTTGTTAATTATTAATTTTAAGTAATTGTAGTTTTTGAGATGAAGTAGATTTTGTAGAATTTTGCACAAAGATGATGTTCAATTCTCAGTTGTGCAGTAACAGGCTTATTGTTCAATTCTCAGTTATGTAGGTAGAGACTTATTCGATGAGTTGTGTAGCAACCTTTACAATTAAACAGTTTGAGATCCAAAAGTGATCTAAGATTTGTGATCACTGTTAGTTGTTAAAAAAAGGTTAGCAGAACAAACAAAAGATGCAATGCTGTTCAGTTGGCTCTGACTATTCAGAAGAACCAAGAAATCTGAAACCAACCTTCATTAGTCAAAATCAAAGTAATTCTTTGGTCAAAATCCAAGAATCTTGTTACTTAGCAGAAAACAAAGTACATGAAAGAAGAATGCATACCACTTACTTGTAAAAACTTGTGGAGAGTACCAGAAGCAACACAAGACATAACAACAAAATGCAAATATCTACTGTCAAGTAAATAGCCATCTTGAAGAAGTAAATCAGGACTTACATTCTTCAATCTATGTCATAACATAAATGTATATTCTAAGAAAAAGATTATTGTGGCCATGTTGTAGGAGCTCCTTCTTCAGCTACCACCACTCACATCAGCCTTATTACAATATTGTCCATGTTGCAGTTTCCTTTGTATGCATGTCACTATTAAGCATGGCTGCATTAAGGTAGTTTTGCTCTTCTTCAGCTTTCATTAAACTCTCAGTACAATGTCTCGTTACTGCTACTGCATTATTTCCTCAAAATTAGCTAACTCAAAGTGCCTTGAAATTGGGCTACAAATGACAGAATCTACATCAACAAACCCACCAGAAAGGAAAAGCTGCTAAAAGTCTGTGAGTCAATGACTGTAAGAGCAGCTGCTTTTGGTGCAATATCTCTGCCTGCATAGAATATATAATATAATCCTTGAAAGCTCTCTTCTTTTTTTCCTTCATTTAATTTAATCCGCATTACACAGGTAGATCCTTCTCACAGTGCACTGTAATAAAAATTGGTTGTGGTGCAATATCTCTGGTAATGCAATCCTTAAGCTTTTCTCGTCTGTTAATAATTCTCTGCAGGGATTATATTTATGGTGGTTGGTTTCTCAATATTGTTTTTTTGACTTTTCAACTTATCTAAATATGAATATGCATTAAAGGTTCTAACTAGGAAATCGTTCCATAATAGTGATTGTGTTGATGGAAGGCATGTTTTATTTGCAGCACAAATATCATACTGTTGTAGTAAAAGGATCAGTTGGTGACCCGGATTGTGATAGTATCAGGTAATAAAATTCTGCAAAATGGAGAATATTACCTGTTAGTTGCAAATAGTTTTCCTTCTTTGGTGCTTGCTTTTTCTGTATCTGTGGCAGAAGCATTGTATGGAGCTGGCAAAAGAGCCATGAATGGGTGTAATCGAGGAGTTAGAAACGAAATTTTCTGTCATGATCTCATATGGTATGTTTTCATTGTATGGTGCTAAGTCCTGTTTATCTTCGTTCAAAATTAATATGTTTATGATTATGGAATTATATTAGATGATTAAGAGATTGTTTGAGAAGTTCAGTTTTATGCTTATTTATTTATTGCAACGAGGTTTTGAATATTGAATATTTGTTCGTTTTGCTATGTGGGTAGCTCCCCTCCTTGAGATTACCTACCTTTACCCTGTTACTATAGATCCATGTTAACCCCGGCTTTATTAATCAAGGAGACGGATGAAGGAACTCTGAAATGCATACCTTTCTGTCATTAATAAATCTGGTGTTAGCTTGGATATATGGATTTTTGGAATACTCTGTTATATTTAACTGAAACTGAATCTAATTTAAAAAAATAAAAGCTCTCTTCTTTTTTTCTTTTATTTAATTTAATAGGCATTATACAGGAACATCCTTCTCAGCCTTAACTGTAAGAGCACCTGGTTTTGGTGCAATATCTCTGCCTACATAGAATATTACCTCTTACTTGCAATTTCTTTTTCTGTATCTGTGGCAGAAACATCTACAGTGTAAGCTGAAAAATATAGGACCCTGTCATGAAACAAATGCTCAGTTATTACTAAACAGATGGACTTTAATTCTATGGCAATGGAAAGGAATTACAATATCAATTTTGAAAACCAGAATATCAATTTTAATGAAAAGGTGGCACTCATTAATGGCCTTTATATCAGCTCCACATCTGGTGAAAGATGGAAAGAAGAGCCAAATTCCTGTTATGCACATGAATATGAAAACCAAAGGTACTGCAATAAATCTTGGAAATTTGATGTAACGAGAGAGGCTTCTTCTTCTCAAACCAGTCTCAATGAGTGTACAGTCTCTTTCTCATTTATTTCCACCACTCTAATACTTCCCTAAGAGTAATGGTTGTAAAGTAGGAGAGAACCCAATTGGTAATTTGGCCTGAGTGAGTCTTAGCTCTAAAAGGCAAGGTTTTTGTGCTTGAACACTGAATTTTATGCACGAACATCAGGAGCATGAGTTTTAAGAAAATCTGTGAGATCTGACTGCAAACAAAAAACTCAAAGATTGACCTGCATATTCAGGGCCTCAAGATTCAAACGATGCAGCACCTAAAACGTAACCAATTCAAGTAACCAGTCAATAAAGTTGATGATAAAATAAGCATTTCCCCTGCCAATGCAGGTAGAGTGGAAGTAACGAAAACTGAAAGGTCAGATTCCTTCATTTTTTCCCTGTATGATTTGGATTGAAATCCTACAGAACAGTGCCCATATTTGTAAACATACGACGCTCCATCTTCATACAATCTGCTGAATTACTCCAGGGGCCTGTCCCTCACAGGACGAAGAGGCACCCCCTACAGGCAAAACATGAGAAAACAAAAAAACAAAAAAACCCACATCAGAAAACAAATACCCAAATTAGAAAACAGAAGCAGAAACCCAAAGACAGACCAATCCCAATACACCAAATTCTATTAAAAAGAAAACATACATAGCTGCCATGGAAATGATCAGCAATGTCCCCAGAGCCAAGATGGAGGGCAACAGCATCACAGAAGGCCCTGTAGAGATGTTGCATTATAGAGAAAATCTTCCCTTTCACTGTTATGGTTGCTCATTCACTATTTTAGAGCCAAACCATGAGTCTGTCAAGGTAATCGTAGAACCCACTTACCATGGTCTGAAAATTTAACATTTTATGCTAGGAGTTTACCCAAAGAATTAAATGACAAGGATGTTTTAGTATGGTTGCTTAATAAAATTATTGCACAATTTACAATTCAATCTAGAAACAAAGTTGTAGAGGAATACCAAGTACTGACCATATGTCATACAAAGTAGCAATACGTTATTTATATTCACAGATCTATGAATATGCCAAATCTATTTGCAATTGAATGGAAAACATGCCACTCTTTGATTTATTTTTTTGAACAGGAGATAATGTGTATGGAGTAATGCCAATTCATCATCAGATGACCCTCAGATGTACAAAGAAGAAACATAATGTGACAATTATGATGACAACATTTTCTCTTTTTTTTTAGATTGATATCCAAAATAGCAACTGAGGGCAATTTCCAAATGAATAGAGTTACAGTTGCATAGTTTGTGTCATGGCTTCGGATCAACAAAAGGTAAATTTGCTACATAGGGTGTACTGCACAGGGTCCTAATTTAGTGAGCAGGTGTTCCTATTTCCTCATGATAGAGGCCTATACCTTCTGTCCTCTCAACATTAGATTGTATGCATCATTCCACTGCAAGCAACAATTATATCGAATACATTGTGGTTTAGTTTTTCTAATATGAATCTGTTTAAGACTAAGTTTTCAGCATGTATAGGCATCACTAAACACTGACAAGGAATAAAAATGAAAAACTAAAAAAGTAACCACAGAAAGGACTTAAATATTTCATTAAGCTGATTGTTGAAGAATATTTGGAGATTAACATATGGCATCACTAATAAACGAGTAAATGCCAATGAATAAGAAGATGTTGTGTTCATTGGTGGAGAGAAGGTTTGAGTTCAGTTTAGCCACACAAATGGGAACTAATCAGGTCATCATATAAGAAATAAAAGGATTTTCTATGACCTATTCTGATCAATGTCAGGCAAAAGTATTCAAGTAGGAAAATGACTTCAAAATTTCTAGTAATAGACTCAAACATTCACTACAGATAAAAGGTTGATACCACCAACAATCACACAAAGGCTGTCGAATAAGAGCAAAAAAACATAAAAATTGGGGTCTCACATACTTGTTTGCTAGAATAAGTTGACTATGCCAGCACCCTAAATTGATAGAGACTTTAGTGTGCTTATACTAAGACCTTAAAATGAGAAGCTAAACTTAACAACAGTTATGAGTCCAATCCCAAAAGAAGAACATGCTGCCAATTTGGGGATGAGACCAATTTCAAGTCCATGGTGAATTTGACAGAATAGATACCTTACAATGTCGGTTTCATAGCCAAAGGTGATCTAAACGAGTTTGACTCTCTAATGTCAAAATATGTAACCAAAAAAATGGTAAGTTGACGGAACATAACTCTCCAATAAATGCAGCCATCCATAATCATCTGAATCCAAAATAGCTAGATATTCTATAAGCAAGTAAATGTTCCAACTTCAACCTGTTTAGGACCTGTGTATAACTATTGTAAGAACTTAGTGACAGTGCAAAGTATATCTCAGCCCATTTTAACAGCTAGCATACAATTGCCAATAAAAAAGACATGAGTTTTCACAAACAGATTTGACTGGAGCGATTAAGCAATAAATAAATAGAGACAAATGAGGTGACACACAAGGAACTCAAAGATAAATTTGGGTGGTTAATTTCAATCTTAAAAAGATCCGAGGACAAATTTTTTAATGTTAAGAAGTAATGGACAACCTTGCCCTAATAAAGAATTGATAAGAAACTCACAAAAACAGACGGAATAGAAAAAATTGTGTGGGAAAAGAGATTAATTCACTTGATTATTATCTTCTCTTGCAACTATCCAGTATTCCACCTAGTTTCTCTTTGATGTGGTCGTTTTTGTTACACATTTTGGAAGATACAATAATCAAATTTGAAAACAAATTTGTGTTAAATACAAGCCTAAATTCCTTCAAATTTAGCTCATGCATGTAACAATTATGTAATAGTTCTAAAGCTACTCACTGTACCATTTGACTACAGATTAAAGATTATATATAATTTATTTTAAACAAATAACTATAAAAACTTCACTGCAGGCTTATCCTTGTAGCTACTACCATATTGAAAACAAAATTGAGAAATAAAAATTACCCACTGTGCTCCTATTTCTGTGACAAAAATTGAGTTATCAGACTTACCCACTGTGTTCCTATTTCTGTGGATTGCAAAAAGGAAATGTCAGAAATACTATCCTGCAATACCAAAACACTCTAGGACATTTCCATAAGTGGGAAACAATAGCCTACCTAAAGTGTTTTCATAAATGAGGCCTTAGAACTTGAATTTCGTGTATCGGTTGGTGAATCTACAGTGGCAAGCCTAACAGAGAGTTTGAAAAATGGAACGACTTCAGCCCAAATACAAGAGCAATGTTGAATTGTCTCAGACGGCTCAGGTTATCAGATGCATATTACATACTAAATAAAACACCTGCTCCGAATATTTCCAGAGTGTATGCAAAAAGTAATGTCAGACAATTAGAGAAATATGAAAACCTAAAAGTGTGGTGACCTCCACTAATGTGGAATCAAACCAGATACAACAAGATTATAACATGGTTACGGAGAACAGAACAGAAAGATAATAACATAGACTCAAAGCCAATAGAAGGAAGAAAAGAATTATTGCATATATTAGATCTGCTGCTGAGAAATACAAGGGGAAGCCCTCTATTAATAGCAACCTGGGAGGAGTCTAGCATTTAAGGATAGTTGGCAAGTATACCAAGTATTTAATGATCTACCCAAGTTAACTTACAAGTTACAACTGTCTGTACAAGGTGAGTATTAAATATGTTGACAAATATAAAGTTTTCAAGATAGAATATAACATAATAGCATGAGTAAAATGTGAAAACCTTGAAACAGAATAGATTATAATTTATATTCACATAGATATACAAATTTGAAGGTGAAGAGATATATACATGTGTACAGAAAAAGTTTGTTGAAAGTAAATATCTAATCATAAATACATGATGATGCATGGCATCGGCAACACCAATTGGTGTCTATAGTGACTCCATGTTCAGAAAGGAGTTCTTGCCATTCAGCTCGCATTTTCCATTGTCTATCTCTTTCATTTACGTGGATTGTTTTCCTTAGAATTCTTCGAATCTTTTGTAATAGTGCAATAGTTCCATGCAAACGGTACAGAGGCAATGAATGGGGTGAAAGGAATCTGAGCTGTATATCATGTAAAGTTCGTTCATGCTGGTCAATCTCCTGGCAGCATTCATAGAGCATGTTTAAATCCCTTGAATCCATATCTGTTTAGCATGAAAGAAGGTAAATAGTTATTGTTAGTGTTAACGGATGGTAAAAGTAAACTAATTATAGAGTTTAAAAATAACTAAAGTAATCATAAATTTTTTTTAAACATTAGGAACATAATGAGTAATAGAACAAATGTAAAAATAAGTAATTGTATATTCAATTTGGATAAGGTGAAGGTTTGTTTACCTCTTGGTGAAGATGCAATGAAGAGTGTATTGTTGGATAGATTGTATTTGTCTATATAGATTTCGATGTGAGCAATGACTCTTCTTGCTTTCTGCGTTGTAGATGTGGATTTTCTTTCATGCGTGAAATGCGTGAAAATGGAAATGCTGGATGGATTCGAAGGTCTGCTAGAGATCTAACTCTTGAAATGGCGGTGAATGTTAGACCTTGGCGTTCTTTGGGGCCGATGTCAACTGTTGCTTTATCTAATGTCATTCCCTGTGACTTGTGTATTGTTAAAGCCCATTCCATTCAAAGTGGTATCTGTCGACGTGTGCCCCTTGTGATAGGAGAAATGGACACATATGTGGGGTGTGAAATGTCCCATGCCGTTCCTCTGTATTTTTCGAAATCAACGACCACGAAGGATAGAAATTCTGGAGGCTTTGAGTCAGGTGCATAGCATATTGAAATGACTGTGCCAAGTGCGCCATTTACAAGCCCTGCATGTACCCATAAATTGCAAGTCAGCATAACTTTTTGTCCATTGGATAACATAATCGTTCTGTCTAGTTGTTCTTCTTCAGATGTAGTGAATGTTTGTTCCACATGTTTCTTCGCTGAGCACACAGCCACTGGTTTGTGTAATTTTTTCAACATTGATTTGTTATGCAAGGCAACTGAATTGTTTGTTGCATATAAATGCATGGAGTCCTCAAATATTTTTTTATCTTCATGCGTAATAGAGGAATATGTTCTTGACATTAGTAGCTTCCAATCTTCGATTGTAGATGTCCCATCCCTGAGATTTGTGAGAATGTTGCGGAAGGCAATCTGGGAAGGGTCAGCACCTTGCTGGCGAAAAATAGTTGTGAGCGTAATGAATGTATCAAAGTTGTGCCAAAGTGCAGTACCACGTGATGTGCCAGCATATAGAGGAATGTCTTTTACAGGTGGTAGCTGGCCTAAATCCCCAACAAGGATAATGGATCGATTACCAAATGGTGTATTTCGATGGAGGGGAAATGCCTCTTGTAAGTGATCATCAATACGGGAAAGCATTTTTGGCCCGATAAAACTCATTTCATCAATGAGTATGTACTGAATATGGCGGAGTTGTTCTTGGAGGTGGAGGAGTGGTTGTCCTTCAAGAGGATGCATTGTTTGGATAGGGATGTGAAGGGTAGAGTGAATTGTAAGTGCATTTATGTTGAAAGCTGCAACACCGGTAGGTGCAAGTACCAACAATGGGCTTATATTTGGTGAGGAGAGTTCAATGAATGCACGTTGTAGAGATTTTATTAAAGCAGATTTTCCCGTTCCAGCTGTCCCTTTTATAATGGTTATAGTTGGGGGTTTTGGAAGAGGGTTTTTGAAATGAGAAGTAATATGTGTGAAATCTTTTTGTTGGGTAGGAGATAATATGTGATTTACGGGAAGGTTTGAAGAGGGATGATGTTGATTTTGAATATTTGAGCGATTATATTCAATGAAATTGATGGCAGTTTCTTGCAAGTGGAGAGGTAGGGAAGTATGAGACCAATGATGGTTGAGGTCAAAGTCACGATTGCCAATGATTTCAAGGGCATCGATTTCGATGTTCTCGCCTGGGTGAAGGTGAGAGACGATTTCCCATTCATTCATTTGAACGGGGTCAAGGGGGATGTCAGGAGGGGTAGATATAGGAGTAGATTCATCTTCGGATTGTGGATATTGTGGGTTTTCATTTTCACGGTGAACATGCCATGCTGTATATGTTCCTTTCTTTTGTTCCCAATGTGCAATGATTTCCTCATTGCTGCATCCAATGTCATTGGGGAGGGTACGTAAGGGGAAATACAATATTAATTCAGCCCAGCAGAAGTTGGTGTAGCTTGGATTAGTAGGGGAAGGGATTGTGGTGTATCGTGGCAAGATATGGAGAACTATGGGAGGAGAAATCTGTTTGCACTGGTTTTTTTTACGACGAGGAGAAAATGACCAAGAGCGTGCAGCTTCAATGAGGGGCAATGGATCTAATGAAGAAGGCCTATTCATGTATGCGATAATAAATGGTGGTGTTGAGGGTGGATTTTCATAACCATCTAGAACACGTCTAAATACATTTCTATTAACATTTAGAGATACAAATGTACAACTACAGAGTGTGAGAGGTAATTTTTGCAACATATGGGATATTTCCTACGCTCCAATATCTCTTTCTACCATGCTTTCTGTAAGGAGTTTTCGGACAACAGTGATAGTAGGTGCTTCTGGAGCGACGTTTTTCAAGAGGCGAAATAACATTTGGCTATAGATTTCTGACTTTGTTTATGCTTTAGCTGCATATTTAGAAATATAAGCTAACACGGCATGGCGTGAAAGCACTGGCTGACAATCAAAATTTTCTCTCCAGATGGAAATTAGATCGGCATTATGAATGTTCAATCTATCATCGTTACGTGCAGGCTTGTAGATTTTTTGACCTTTGTTGTCCATTAGCAGTGAAGATGTGGGATTTAACTCCCATGGTACTCCGTAGCGACATGTGAGAACTTTGTTTTTTTTTGCGAAGACAAGAAGCTGCATGGCACTTTGTATGGCGCTGAACACAGTTGGCAAGCTCTTCATAGTCATCTGTCTACGTTGATGCAAAGATTGATCGTGTGTTGAGAAGACATGGGTCCTGCTCTGCTGATTGGTGGAGTAAAGTTGCGCAATGTTGGAGTTGTCACGGGTTCCAAGCAGTTACATAATGGTCAAAATATTTTTGAGCATTGAGAACTTCTATCTCATTGTTCCAATTAAGGGAATCCATATTTGGTGCATATTTCAACCAAAGGAATCCATGTATGTGTGCAGATCCTCGATGTTGCCATTCGTATCTGCATGCAATATCAAAAAATATTATTGTTTAATTCTACTGAAGTTTAATATTTTGTTTAAAATGTAATGGTAATCAAAAGTACCTGCACCAATAGTCGATTGCATGGAGGCCTTTTTGTAAAACTTCCTCGAGGAAAATTATAAATCTGCAATGCATGTATTGGGATGTTAAATGTGGATTGTTAATTATATTTTGAATTCTCCACCTGTAATGAGCATCTGAATTGGAGGGCACCTCGGCAGGCATAATATTGTGCAGATCAGGCCATTTGGTATCAACAGCACTTAGAGTGAAGATAAACGTTGGGCTCCCAAGTTGTGTGATCATGTCAGTTAGCTCATTACGACGCTTGTTCTAAAAATAGCGTGTACCTCGTAGCGATGAGCCAAAGTGCATGACCATTTCTAGAATTTTTGAATTTGGAAAGTCATGAAGACATTGCTGCAAATCTGATACAGTTGTTGGCAAATTGTTTTCAATGTTTTTTTTAACAAAAACATTGGCATTTGATTGGCTACGGTGGTGCATCAGCATGTTATATATGTAGTAACGGAATCTTGGATGCCGACCGAAGCGATTATCATGGTAGCGTAACAGGTGACAGGCATATTCGTGTAGCTCAAATTTTGTAATTCTTGGTTGTGCGATCATGGAAATGCCTGTTGGGAAAAGTGTGGGAAATTCCATAGAAAAGAGGCCCTCAGTAGTGTATTCATTCATAGGCGATAGAGATACTGTAGGCAAATCAATTGAATTTGTTGATTTCGGATTTGTGGAGTGCAAGTAAGCATGAATGCGATCAAGTTCATTACAGGAGTTTGGAAGAATTGGAACAAATGAAGAAGGTTGGATATCTAATGAAGGTAGAATGGCATCAAGATCATGAGTAGAATCGACTATGTTTTCCTGGGGTATAAATGAAGACGTGGTTACATTATGAAGAAGATTAGAAATATCAGTAGGACGTCTAATTCAGAAACAAGGCGAGGTAGATATTTCGCGATAGTAGTAATGTCTTGAGGGAAGCTGATTGTATGGCCGCTATATTTGTATTGACCACCACGAGCATGCGTTACTTTTAGAATCGGATTTACACGTGCGATCAACATTTCTTCAATCTGTGTTAAATTCTGAAGGACATATGGTTGTTCACCAGGGTCCATGTTGTTGGCATGAGTGAAACGGTTTGAATTTTTTGATGTTGCACATCGAGAACAAGAGAGGGTACCATGCGAACATTTTGTTTTCATACCTGGATATGATTCTTTGCATAGTGTGCAAACATGCAATGGAGAAAGGTTATCTATTCTTTTCCTAAAGCGACGGTGTTCTTCATTGAGGGGGGGGCTATATAGGTTTTGGGAAGAGGGAGTCTCTTTTCTTTTTTTATAAAGAAGTCGTCGTCGCGCATTTATTGCTTCTTTATTTTGAGCATAAAGAAGGTGACGTCGTGCTTTTTTTTCCGCATCTTCATCGTTTGATGACATATCTAACAAAGTACAAATAATTTTATGTTACGGATGAGGTGTGAGAATTACAAATTACAAATTGAGGTAGGAATGCATATGAAATGTATGACATTGTGTTTAAAGCTGAAATTTCTAAATAACTATTAATAAGTGCTAGAAAGAGTTTGAAATCACTTTGAAATAGATGTTGGTATAAACCTTTTTTGTAGTGCCAAACATAAGTATTTATATTATTGAAATGTGAAAGGGTAAATATACATATTTGTAGTCATTCAAAAATGTTATTGTAAAAGTAACTGTGCATTACAACAACATGGTTGTATTTTACAATGGTATGGAGAAAGGAACTATATAGGGATGTTCTTTTCTATCTACAGAAATAAAAAGGTGTACATATAAGAACTGAGGTCAAAGGCGACGAGCAACAGAGCATTGTGAAATGGTAAGTGCGGTAATGTCTTTTAGGATTTCCGTGCATGCAACATCATATTGAATTTCTTTTGAACTTAGCAGAATAGGTTGCAAATTCTCAACACCATTGTAGTATTCTTTTTTGATGGAAAGTGACAGAGAGAAGTGACGCCCTGATATACGACTACATATTTTCTGAAGATTAGCTGCTTCAATGGAAAGGAGGAACAAGTCTTTAGCTGTGATGCCCATGAGCTCATTTCTCGCATCATTGAAGACAGTGACATTTTGAAGTTGTCCAGTGTCGTCATGCAATTCGATTTTCAGTTTGTAACGATAGTCGCATTCTGGAAATTCACCGTTGCACTTTGTACAATGCCAGAGATTTTTAGAATGGTGGCTTACTTTTTCATGCATTGTTTCCCATTGTAATCCAATGGACAAGCAAGGAAATAGAAATCGTCCATGCGTAGACGAGTTATTGTGGCACGAACCGAAACCCATACTGCTTTCTCGAAGATTTCCATGCTAGATATTTCCTTAATTGTATTTTGTGGTAAAGCTCGCTTGGAAGACATAGTATAATTTCTGCTCAATGAAGGAGACGAAGAGCTGTAGCCTGTATCACGGAACCAAGTTTGGAGTTGTTGAGTTTCTTCAATGTCTGGATTTATAAGAAGAGCAGTAG
Organism: Pinus albicaulis; assembly: GCA_034641835.2. Classification (NCBI taxonomy): domain Eukaryota; kingdom Viridiplantae; phylum Streptophyta; class Pinopsida; order Pinales; family Pinaceae; genus Pinus; species Pinus albicaulis. The sequence continues at coordinate 1,348,749,164 of CM076580.1, forward strand.
TGGAAATTGTCCCAATAGTGATTGCATTAAATTCAGTTACCTGGCCTCCTTTGACACAAAGGATTAGTGGGTTGTCAGAAGAGTGGACTCCAGTAAGGTCCTTTCCTATAGAGAGACATTGATCTCCCCATATTGTTAAATAAATGCTGAAACCTGACTTGTCCTTCAATGTTACTTTTTTTTTTAATATTTCAGTTCCATCTCTTCTTCTTATTGTAGAAGCAGGGGAGGTGGAGGTAACGACACCAAGAACATCGACAAGCGTATTTGGGTTTGTGGATTTGACTTCAGCAATAGTCCTGAAATGAAAGATTTGGTAAGGAAAGCTTGGATCATCTTCTAAACATGGTGTCACAGTTGATGTAGCAAGCAAGTAAATCTCCCATTTGTTGTTTAAATGGTTGTAGTTTGGGTTTGTTTGCTTAATTGTTCCATTGGAGACAATATATAGTTGCCCAACTTCAATGAGATTGTACAGATATTAAGCTAAATCAGCAAATGCAAAAAGATGGATTTCATCTTTGTCACGACCAATGAGGTCAAAGCCGAAAACTTTTCCTGACCCACGTGCAGTGTTGTAGTTCTTCAAGGGTGTTTTTGATAATACTCTACCTTGAATCAACCAATACTTCCGGTACGGATTGAGTGATGTAAATGATACACGCGATGTTGTAGGTGTGCTTGTTGGAGTTGAAGTATTTGGAAGAATATTTTGTGTTGATGAAGAACTTGAATGAGATTCACTTGCCTGTGCATGCAATAGTGATGACAAGTCCTTAACCAAAGGTCTGCTACGGCACACAACTTCAAATTCTAGGATTCGAATGGATCTGAAATGGATGAAGAAATTATTTAAAATTAAAATGAATGTTGAAATCATTTTTATTCAGGAATAATGCAAAGAGAGTAAAGGGAAAAGTTCAAAACAAAGCCTAATCTTACGTAGAGTTTTGGGACACTGTGCAAGTTGATTTTTTTAGTGAAATGATTGAACCAATATGAAATGGGAGCAAAGTCCTGTGTTGATATGTGCCGTCAGAGAGAGTGATGTGATAGTGGGAAGCGCTAGTTTTTGATGAATAGAGAGATCCGATGTTGACTACTTGCAGTAGAGGTTGCATCTTAGTCGAACCATCTAGCAATTTGGGGATGGCATTCTCGGTCAAAATCGACTCCATCATGGTAGCAAAGTGCAATTTTTTTATTTCCAATGGTAATACCTGCAATTTATTTTAATGCATTGGAAGAGATATTAATGCATTAAATAAATTCTAAGTGAAGCATAAATTAGCATTTCTGTAATCGTTATCTAATAGATTAGTCCATAATGAACACTTAGATTTCTAATTAAATGCAATAATAAAGAGGAGGGCACAATAAATCCATGTCTCCTTAGAAATCCATGTTCTGCACGTGGGAAACGTGGTACTAAAATAGATGACTCCCTTAGATATGATCACTAAATTTGTGATTTTCTGGAGAATTTTTTCGAGCAAGAAGAGTTACAAATATTTCTTGGAATAAAATACAGAGGAATGTGCAATTAATTTAGGCTCTAAGACATACCTACAAACATTACAAAGGCTTGATACAGATATGAAAGAATTCAAAAAAAAATCACTGAATTGTTTTGTCAATTCGTTTGATGACAAGCATATAGACATATATTACAACTCCAGGGAAGACTATCCTAAGCTAAATTGTACGACTCTAGGGAAGACTATCCTAGCTGGTATCGAGAGTTCATAGTTGCATTGTTGTAGCTGTATATAGTGCATTGCAGAGGCTGATATAGGGCATTGTGTAAGCATTATTATTGCAGTAATACATCTTTTGTTGATAGTCAAGGGAATGTAGTAGTATTTTAGGCAATTCTTTGGGTACTGGAGTCTAGAGCTACATTATTCTTGGAATTAGTGGCTTTCGATGCTAAATTGTACAACTCCAGGGAAGACTATCCTAACTGGTATCGAAAGTTCATAGTTCCATTGTTGTACCTGTATATAGTGCATTGCAGAGGATGATATAGGGCACTGTGTAAGCATTATTATTGCAATAATACATCCCTGTGTAAGCATTTTTTTCCATAGTACCCTCCCCTTTATGAAATTTTTTTTATTTACAAGAAGTTTGTCTTGTTTTCTTTTTGTATCTAAATTTACAAAAAAAGAGACTTAATTCAGGTTGTGAAATTGCATCCTGCTCTACTGCTTTAAAATCTACACATATATATTCATATAAAATGAGGCGCATACAACTCCAGGGTAGATGCTAAATTGTACAACTCCAGGGAAGACTACCCTAACTGGTATCGAAATTTCATAGGTGCATTGTTGTAGCTGTATATAGTGCATTGCAGACGATGATATAGTGCACTTGGATGCATGACCAATGACTCAACTCTATAATAGCAAGTCTATTAACAACTCTGTTGGAATGAAAAACTAATGGAACTGCGAAGACAACATAGCAATAAAACTGCAACAATAGATAGGAAACAGGGAACAACCAAACACATACATAGAGTCATTGCTACTCTATGGCATTCACTTGGCTATATGGAGAAAAGACTCCAGGTAAACATATCCAGATAAGCAGAAATAATATCTTTAGACACCAGTACTTCTTTTCATATTTGAGGATACTAACACTAATATCTTATCTATATATTATCTATATGAAACTGACTGAAATATAGTATCTATATGAAACTCACTCTAAAAATGTTAAGTATTCCCTTTAACAACAAAATCAAGCACATATCTGGTACATAATATCTAAATACCTACACCTTGCAATCACTATTAAATTAGATATAACTGTAATTCTAATGATGCGATAAAAATCCTAAAAATCTAAACACAGTAATAATTCTGATCAACATATCTAAAGAACCCACTGTGATATGCACCTGGAGATTGCTAAGCGTGAGATGCATAGTTTATGTTCACACAAATAACCATTCTATCAAATATTTTAAAACTCTTAAGATATACAAACTAAACCTTTACAATCTTGAGGTGCACATGTTTAGACTGGTTTGGTTGGTCGCCAAAACCAGGATAGTTAGCATTGAAATCCAACGTCCAGGATCCTAATCCTATTCCTGTAAATGCCCAAATGTCATGAGGGGTGCCAAGTGACAACTAATCAGTCCCAATGTCTAGACCAGTCTATCACTGTTTGCAGAAGTTCGACGGACGAATTGAGAAGCATTGTGTATTTGGGCAGATCTGGAGAAAAGTTCAGCAAAGTACACGAATCCTTCGGTTTCTTCCATGCGGGTCATCTCAACGCCTCCGGAAGTACAGGTTTTCACATATAAACAGCTTTGTTTTGCCACAAACAACTTCAGCTCTGCCAATGTGATTGGAAATGGGGGCTTTGGTTTGGTGTATAGGAGTGTCCTGCTTGATAGCAGAGTGACGGCCATTAAACAGCTTGACAGAGATGGCCAACAAGGAGAACGTGAATTCAGAGTTGAGGTCTGGTTTCAAAGTTGTTTCAATACATCTATATGGTGTTCGAATAATGAGAAAAAATAAGCTGTAAAAATCCAAGCAACCATTGCATAAAAGGCTAGAAGAACAATCTTCAAAATAACTAAATTCCATCACAACCCAGGCAAGAATAAGCGAGCACCGAAGGAAAACGAATTCTCTCTGAGAGTCTGAGATACTAATTTGATGCAACCTAATTACAAGTTTGGTCAATTTGATGCAAGAGCCTTTCACATTGAATGGGAGAGAAAGTAATTCAGTAGCAGAAGAAGAAAGAAATGGCAGAAGAAAGAAAGTGCAAAACAATGAAGAAAGAAAGGGCATTACCTGTTCTTCTTTGATGAGCCAAGTTGAATTTTCTTTGAGGAAAAGACTGCTGTGCATTGCTGGTGACTGTGCTGTCCGTTGCTGTGGAGCTGCAGGTGGGAGAAGAATTCGATTCCGGAAGTGAAGAAGAAATTGGAAGGCGACATTATTTCTGAATCCGTTTCTAGTGGAAGTCAGAAAAATAGGACATAATTAATTCACCCACTCCTTGGTTGCATTACCGACCAGCCACCGCACTGTCCCAGAATTCCACCGTTTAAGGTTTTGGGGGGATCGTGTAGAGCATGATGCGGGGATTCATCGTCTCTGAACTGCCATGGCCGGTCGCAAGGGAGTCTGCGGGATAAGGGTAATTCACCAACTCCTTGGTTGCATTACCGACCAGCCACCGCACTGTCCCAGAATGCCGCTGTTTAAGGGTTGGGGGGATCGTGTACAGCATGATGCGGAGATTCATCCTCTATGAACTACAACGGCCGGTCGAGTTTTGAAGCTGGGCGCCAAAGGGAGTCTGCGGGGACGAAAACAGGAGGCGGCCGGTTTTTGCCAACAAATCGGAATAGGTGTCAGGCAACATATGTCAGCTAGAGATTAAAACTATCAGGGAACAGGTGTCAGCCAGACATTAAAAATGTTGACGATGAAAAACTGCATCTCTTTCAAAAGAGAAGGCCTATCGGCCTAAAAACGCAAACTACTTCCCCATTTCATACCTTTTATCTTCTTATAATTATATATCTCATTATTTTACATTTATAATCAAAATAATAATGTCGACAATTTGATTTCCACTAAACTCTATAATCTTTCACACACAAAATAAAATAATATTTTTATTTTCTTATGATTATATCTTTTATTATTTGAGAGTGCAAGCTTCTGTGATCCATAACATTTTAATTTCTAAATCTTTCGGGAAATCACATGAATTTTTTTTTGGAACCGACGCGTTTCGAACTACCAACTGTAGTTCATCATCAGGATAATGAAGATTGGCTGATTAGACCATCCATTTATATACCATGAAGAGAGAAGCAACGATCAAAACTCAAAGAAAATTAAAAATGTTAAAAATGTTCAAAAATAAAACAAATAAATAAAATTATAAAATAAACCAAAAAATATAAAAAGCTCAACCTAAAAAGCTACGAATTAACCCCAGAAAAATTATAAAGGACCAAGTCAAAAATGAAAATAAGAATAAATAATATAAAACACAAATAACAATTAAGAAGCAACTACCCCAAGAAACAAAAATGAAAATAAAACAATAATTTATCAAATAATAATAATAATAATAATAAAAAAAATAAATAAAAAATAAAAAAAAATAAAAAAAATAAATAAACAAATAAATAAAAATAAAAATAAAATAATATATATATATAATCAAAAAACTACATAAATAATATATAAAATAAAACAAAATAAAATTAAAATAAAATATACTAAAATTAAAATAAAGCAAAACAAAAATGAAACTAAAAAACAATAATAGTAATAATATAAGTAACAATGATAGTAATAATATAAGAGAACCTATTCATAAATATACAATTAGATAAATAGATAAATTATATCGAAATAAATAAATAAATATAAATAAACAATAAACAATAAACAAGAATAAAAAGGGCAGGAACGCAATAAAAAGGAGACCAGAAGAGGAACGACCACTACAGGGAATGAAGAGAAGGGATCCAAAAACTGCTGACCTTCCACTCGTCATCCCTGTTTAATGTGTGGGACCTCTTCTCAATCTCAATCGCCTCCCTAAATTTACGATGCCATACAGATGTGATGCTTCGTCTTCTCTGCATGCTCAGCTAGAGAAGAGGACTTGGTTCTACCATGCCTAATATCCGCAGAATGCTCTTGGATCCTCTTATTAATCGACCGACCAGTTTCACCAATGTAGGGAATCCCACAAGAGCATGGGATCAAATAAACACCTTTCATGCTTTTTGGGTCTAATGGATCTTTTACCGATTTAAGGGAACTCCGAATGGTGTTTAAAGGTTTAAAAGAGGTAGAGATATTATGCTTTCTTAAAATCCGAGTGATCTTGTTAGTGGTACCTTGAATAAAAGGCAGATGAACCCTGCCAACAACATCATCATTTAACTTTTTTTGATTAGGACCTTTGCTAGCATTCATGAAAGCCCTCAAACTATGATTTTTGTTATAATAATTTTCTCCGAAGACCTTAAGGAGATGGGCCTTTTCTTCGTCTAAATGATCATTATCAGATATTCTCAGAGCTCTCGTGGCTAAGGTGTTCAGAACTCCAAGCTTCTGAGTAGGAAAATGATGAGAGGAAGAATGCAGATACTGCTCTGTGTGCGTCTTCTTCCAAAAAACACAGTGCGAGAAAGAGCCATTATTATTTCTAGAGATAAGAACATCAAGAAAAGGAAGGCTCCCATCAGTCTCTGTTTCCATTGTAAACTTGATGGAGTCAGATTGATTATTCAAGTGCTGATGAAAATCATCTAACTATTGACGTCTATGAGACCAGTTTATGAAGGTGTCATCCACAAACTGCTTCCAAACCTTGGGTTTGAGAGGAGCAGACGCTAAAGATCTAGATTCAAAATCTTCCATAAAAAGGTTGGCGACCACTGGCGAGAGCAGGGAACCCATGGTGACACCACAGGTTTGCTCATAAAATTCTCCTTTGAAACTAAAAAAGGTAGAGGTGAGGCAAATCTCCACCAACTTAGCAGTATTAGGATCAGTGATACATCTGATTACTTCCACGGCCTCCAAGATAGGGATATTCGTATAGAGAGCAACAACATCGAAACTAACCAAAGGTCTTCAGTCAAGCCGAGGAAAATTTGAATTCATTCAGAGGTCTTCTTCAATAGGGATTGCGCAGTGGAGGCGAGCTGCCAGGAGGCGAGAAATTGGTGCATTGAGATGCAAATTTCTGCATGACAGTGTGTAATGAATCTACATTGTACTGAGAGCTTGATGTACTAATATTTGTATGATATTATTACATGATTCCATTGATATACATAATATGATAGTTTGGTTTTTAGCTTTAATATTTCCCATTAAACAACTGTGTTATGTGCGACTAAATTTATTCACATGTGTTTGCAATTGACTTTTAAATTTCCGCAAGTTTAATTGTTTCTGTATTTTGCAAGAAGACAAATATTGTGAGATTAGGAGGATTCGGTAATACATCAGTATTAATAAATTTCTACATAGTATTAGAGCAGTTTTCATTATTGGATATTGCAATTATGAATAATTGCTCAGTTTTGTGCTGGTGGAAAATTCGAATTTGCTGCAGAAATTTCTTAATGCGACAGTAGAGTATTCATTGAAATGTATTTAAATGGGTTGTGATTGGAGTATGCCATTGATGCTAGCTCGAATTATATAGCTTGGAAAGATAGGATGGAGGTGGTGCTTGAAGATAATGGGTTGAAGGAGTTTATCAATAGCGATGTTCCTAAGCCTATTTCTAGCAATGCTGCAGGAATTGACACATGGAAAAAGAAGGTAGCAAAGACAAGAATAATTCTGTTGGAAGGTGTGAAGGACCATATTGTGTCAAGCCTTGATGGGAAAGCCACTTCATTTTCAATGTGGAAGGCTTTGACAAATCTTTTCCAAAGCAGCAACGACCAGAGGAAGTTGGCGCTGAAAGATAAGCTCAGAAAAACAAAAATTGAGAAGGGCGACATTATTCCAAAATATCTCACTAAGATTGTCCATTGTAGGGATTAATTGGGAAGTGTGGGGATTATTGTTGATGATAATGACTTGGTGAGCTTGCCTCTCCTTGGGCTTCCAAAGAGTTGGCATAGCTACGAAGACTTTGTCAATGGATGGGAGAAAATGTCGGGTTGGGAGCGACTTTGGTCGGATCTTGTGTAGGAGGAGATAAGGCAAAGTACCAGGGATGGCTCTTCATCAAGGAATGATGATGAAAAAAACTGCGCTTTGGATGCCAAAGAAATGAAAGGAAAGGGGAATAAATCCCATCCAAAATCCGAGGCTAAAGGAAAGAAGCTGGATTTGTCCAAAGTGAAGTGTTTTCACTATCACGAACATGGGCATCTCGCCACTAACTGAAGTCCTGATAGTCCGTCTGCGCTGAGAGAGCAAGTATTCGCATTCATCTGATGAATGTGCCAACCCATCTACACTGAGAGAGAAAGGATGGTCCTTATGGAAGAATATCGTGCGACAGGTGCAAAGGTTTCTTTATAATCAATCCCCTCGATCTGTGAGAAGCTTCGGGCAACAAATCTTGCCTTATACTTCTCGACTCTCCCATCAGTAGCTTGCTTTACCTTGTAGATCCATCTTGATCCTACAACTGATTTACCCACGAGCCTTAGAACAATCTCCCAAGCATTTGTTCTGACAATGGAGTCATACTCCTCCACCATGGCATCTACCCATGTGGGCTCCTGCACTGCTTCTTCAAAAGAAGATGGCTCTGTCGCGACACACTTGCTCATAAGAGCCATGTATCTAGTTAAATGGTCAGGTGACTGTCTCTATCTACACTGTGATGTAGGGACTCCTACATTTTGTGCCGCATCAAGCCTCAGTTTCTCAGCTTCTATGGTACACTTTCTTCCTTGTCTGATGTTTGGTTATGCATGAGTGGACTCCTCCACTCCATGAATCTCCTCCTATGGCTTATCCACATATAGAGGCTCATCGTTGGGAACAAGTAGCTCCTCCTCTGCATGCAAGTGTAGCTCCCTCTCAAGAGACAACTTCATGGCTTTCATCTGATTGAATTTTATATCCTGTCGCACCACAGTCCTTCGAGTTTCTGGAAAATACACACGATAATTATGGGGTGTTTCTGTGTACCCCACAAATATCCCAACTTCTGCAGTTAGCTCCAACTTCGTCCTGGCGTCCTTAGTCACATGAATGTAAACAAATGAGCCAAAAATATTCAAATGAGGAATATCAGGCTTCTTACCAGTAAAAGCTTCTTCAGGTGTACTCATGCCAAGTACTATATGAGGACAACAGTTTTGCACATAAACCACAATGTTGCATGCTTCTGCCCACAAGTGCATTGGTAGGCCTTGGTCATGCAACACCCACGATCATTCTGTTCTTCCTCTCTGCGACCCCATTCTTCTGTGGGTTATGAGGCGCTATGATTTCTCTTAAAATTCCTTCTTTCTACTGAAGTATTTGAATTCGCTCGAGATATATTAACCACCATTATCACTTTGCAGAGCCTTCACTTTCTTCCCCGACTCCTTCTCCACCAATGCTTAAAACTCATAGAATGTTAATAATGTTTCACTATTTTTCTGCATGAAGAAGATCCAACATCTACAATAATAGTCATCAACAAAAATAACATAATACCTATGTTTTATTGTTGAAGCAACCGGGAAAGGTCCACACACGTCTGTGTGAATTCTCTCCAGGATCACCGAAGCACGGTTCTCCTTCTCATGAAATGTGGTCTTCAAAAACTTACCCATAGTACATCCCTTGCACTGATCTGACTGCGCAAGGGTACCCTTGGGAAGTCCAGTAGAAATCTGCTGCAAAATCTTCAAAGCGCCATGGTGAAGATGGCCCAATCTCTTGTGCCATAATTCGCCCTCATCTAAGCTCACCACTTCCTCTGCTTTGCCCATCATTGCAGTGTATCCATCTACCTATAGCTTATAGAGATTCTTAACTTGAATCCCTATCATCTTGGTTTGACCCATTGTTTTATGTCGCAGGAAAGCTTTTCCATTGCTAAAAACAACGACATAACCTCTGTCTTCCAACATTGTGACCAAGACCAAGTTCTTCTTCAGACCTAGAACATGCATAACATCTTTCAGCAGAAATGGATTACCTGAATCCCTCTCAAATATAATGGTCCCAATGTCGGTCGCACTGTATCGACCATCGTCTCCCATATCTATATGCATTTGTAGGTCCTCCTCGAAGTCACTAAACAACTCCTTGTCTCCCATCATATGGAAAGATGCACCACTATCAAGATACCACACCGATCCCATTGCACTTGAAACCAAGCATGTGATCAAAGAGAAATCAAGTTCAAATTGCGAGGCTAAGGCCTCACTCGCTGCAACTCCAACAACCTTCTTGTTCTTCTTCTTCTGTGGGTAGTAAGTGGCGAAATTCCCATGTTCGTGACTATGAAAACACTTCACCTTGGACAAATCCTGCTTCTTGCCTTTAGCCTCAGATTTGGAGTGGAATTTATTCCCTTTCCATTTCCTTTCTTTGGTAGCCAAAGCGTAATTATCTTCATCTTCATTCTTTAATGAAGAGCCATCCCTGGTACTTTGCCTTATCTCCTCCTACACAAGATCCGACCAAAGTCACTCCCAACCCGGTAGTTTCTCCTGTCCATTGACAGAGTCTTCATAGCTGTGCCAACTCTTCAGAATCCTAAGGAGAGCCAAGCTCACCAAGTCATCATCATCAACAATAATCCCCACACTTCCCAGTTCATCCCTACAATGGACAAAATTCTTGAGATATTTTGGAATACTGTCGCCCATCTCCATTTTTATTTTTTTGAGCTTATCTTTCAGGGCCAACTTCCTTTGGTCACTCCTACTTTGGAAAAAATCTATCAAAGCCTTCCACATTGCAAATGGAGTGGCTTTCCTATGAAGGCTAGACATATTATGGTCCTTCACACCTTCCAACATAATTCTTCTTGTCTTTTCTACCTTCTTTTGACATGCGTTAAGTAATGCAGCATCGCTAGAACCAAGCTTAGGAACATCTCTATCGATGAAATCCTTTAGTCCATTATCTTCAAGCACCGCCTCCATCCTATTCTTCCAGGCTATGCAATTCGAGCTGCCCTTAAGGGCATACTCCAATCACAACCCATTGAAAGACATATCAATGGATACTCAACTGTCGCACCAAGAAATTTCTGCAGCAAATTCGAATTGCCCACCATCACAAACTGAGCAATTCTTCACAATTGGAATCTTCAAGAATTAACACTGCTCTGATAACATGTAGAAATTATATAACATATGCATGTATATATCCAGATTCTCCTGATCTAACAATATTTATCTTTTTGCTAAATACAGAATCCTTCCATTGTTAATCTTTTGCAGAAATTTAAACTCAATTGCAAACACATGAAGCAATAAAAACAATCGCACATAACACAGTTGTTTAACGGGAAAGCATGAAGCTAAAAAACCAAACTATCATATATTATGTATCATGGAGATCATGTAAAAATCTCATACAAATCTTAGTACATAAAGCTCTCAGTACAATACAATCGTCACACACTATCATGAAGAAATTTGCATCTCAATGCACCAATTTCTCGCCACCTGATAGACTGCCTCCACTGTGCAATCCCTGCTAAAGAAGACCCCTGAATGAATTTGAATTCACCTTGCCTTGAATGCGCAATTCTCATTTGGAACTCCAATGTGTGTGTGATGCAATCAATGCATCACTATAGTCACAACGGATAGTCCATCTTACCCTTTCACCTACCTTTCCATTGGGTCTCCACTGGAACTGACATGTACTGTAGTTAACTATTATATTTGTTCAGTTGATTAGTGAGTTATTATTTGTGAATTAATTAACTAATTAATTCACTCCACTCTCACTAGTGTATCATTCAGTTAGACTAGATACAACTAGCTCAGCAGAGTTTAACTCCAATAACTGAGTTAAACTGAATAATAACTCCATGAACTACTCTTCCAGCTCTGTCATAACTTTTCCACTTCAGTTCTAACTGAGTCCTCCATGCATGAACCACCAGTAAACCCTAGGAATTGTGTAATTCCTTTAGCCCACTGATTTTCCAAATCTGTATACTGAAATAAAGTTCTCCAAGAGAATAAGTTGTTGTTTATTGTCGGATTATTATTAAGAGCTAATAATGACCGACATGCATCTATTTTTAGATTGACGATCTATAAATAGACTTTACCCAATATTATAAAAATATAATTTCATCTATTTTTCCAACTTGACCAACCATCCACAAATAGCATCCTTCAACTTCTGAAATATGATCACAATGTCTAAAAATAGACATAGTATAAATATAGACTTACACCTAAAAATAGCCTGCGGGCCCACTTAGTGAAGGTGACTGATTTTCACTAAAATTCATCATCTTGTTGAATCTCAACACTGCCTCTCAACAAGATAGGGATTATTATTCACCCCGATCCTACCTCTATGGTATTCGAATTTTCTCCTGATGAGCGCCTTCGTTAGAATGTCTGCATCCTGATCTTCTGTAGGAATGTACTGAAGCAACATGATCTTCCGCTGCACACAATCTCTGATATTATGATACCTGTTACACCAATTTTTGGTCATCTAACCTGTTATTATTAGATGAACCCAAGTACACCATGTGAGACCAATTTTACCCTAAGTAAAATTGCTTTCACCACATAAAATAACTTATTTGTTTATATTTCCTGGTCATATTTAACCCAAAATAAGGAACTTAATTAAATAAATCCTTATTTATTTAATTATTCCCTAAGAATAAGTTATTTAAATCATTATTTAAATAATATTCTTAGTTAAATTTGACTAAATCATCCATAAATAATTAAATAAACCATTATTTATTTAATTGTATTCCCATCACTTCCCTAAAATGATAAATAAACAATTTATTTATTTATTATTTATAAATAAAGGAATTGACCCAAGTCAAGAATCCTTTTCCCTCCAACAAATATAATAAAATATTCCTAAAGGGTGCTTCTAGAATTCGATTAATAATATTTTATTCATGCACCGAGTTCTAGACCACCCCAATATTTTGTTATAAATAGGGGGTTTTCCCCATTCATTAGTCACCTTCATTGCATTAGATCACTCTGGATCTACTCTTGGTCACCATTTTCCATTTTGTTTTGTGAACTCCCATTGAGTTCTATGTTTGTTTTTCTACACCCATAAGAGAGAGAAATGTTAGATCTGAAACACTGAGGACTTTCAAGAACCCATCCCACTGAGGAGAACCGGAAGACACCTTTCTTGTTTTCCTCTCAGGTGACCCATTCTTCAATATATTACACAATTCTTTTAAATACATTCTTCTTGTCTTGTCCATTTGATTCATGGAGCCATGTTATATTTTATCTGCTTAATATCTTTTGTGCTTAGATCTGAATTTGTGCAGCAAACTTAAAGATATTTTGCAGCCATAATCGATGTTAGGGCTATTTGTTATGCGTAGCTAAAGCGATCTTTTACGACGAAAGAATCATACTAACAATTGGCGACTCCACACGGGTTTTCTTTTGCGATCGTTGTCGTTTTATCTATTCCTGCATATCCAGCTGTTTCAGACCCTAGGGTTTCTCTTCCATTCTTTGTTTTTCCTATTTTTATGGTGATTTTCACCCCTAAAACCCTTAAATAGTCAAATTTTTAACTTCCGTGTGTTTCTGGGCTTATTGTGTAGGTGACAGACATCAGCCGCAGATGAGACGAAATTTTTTTCTGAAATATGTTGTCGAGAGAGCCGGATCTACAGGTCGCACTTATCAGCCCAAAAAGTGTGACCTGAGCCTCAGGACACACTTTTCTGCCCCAAACCTGCGACCTGGACTGAAAATAGGTCAGAACCTGTGACCTGCAATTTTTCTGCAAATTTTTCAGCACTTTTTCTGGGTTTGTCTGAAGCTTCTATCAGGGTTTTCCAGCCTCTGTCTCTTCCCATTTGGACCTATTTCTGATCTGATTCACTCAACTAAGAGGTAATATTTCCCCTTAGGGCTCTATTACCCTCCACTTTTTGTGGACGAGTCTGTACTATTTCAGAAGTCTGAATTTCCAGAGTTTCAGCCCTCTTTTTCTCTGATCTGATACCTCCTATTCAGATCCCTTTAGATCAATTCTTCTCCCTCTCAAAACCACCTCATATCGTTTTGTTTGGGTTCATTTCTAAGGCCACTGCCTTGTCTCTTCTATTTTTAGCTGATCTCCTCCTTTTTAGTAGCAACCTGGCCTCTGCTTATTTGCTGTTCTCTGCACCACTTTTCAGCAGATTTACCCTTTAGATCCCAGTCCCTCCAGACCTTCGATCTATTGGGCTCTTTTTAGCGTGCTTTGCCTAGTTTTTTCCCTCTTATAGACCAGTTTTGAGAGACCCGCCTTCTTGGGCTAGATTGCTGCATTTTTAGTTGTTAATTTTATGTTCTTTTAGTCTTATTTAATGCAGATTTCTTTTCTGTTACGCATCACACTCTTTCTTTTACTCTCAAAATGTATGGGTTTAAACAATTAAAATTAACGCACGCCACACACTGACCCTAAGTGAAGAAGCGCCTGGTTAACACCGCCTGGTAAGGACTTTGAAATCAATTGTCACTGCACCTTTCTGCCCTTGACCTCACTTGATTTTGTCCCTCCCTGCCCTTGTCAGTTTTCTTCTTCCCGTCATCATTGCGCCCCCAAGGCGCCTCTCCCGGAGACTTCTTGGCCTTCATCCTCCATTTCTGCTTGGTCGACTTCCTCCTTCCTGTCGTCATCAAGTAAGTCTTTCCCCGAGTCCGCACTCTGACTCTTCCTCTGATTTTTTGGGTTCTCCCCCTCCTGGTTCTCCCCCTATCACTTTTACCATGTCTACTTCAGAGCCTACCACCAGCAGTAACCCCAGTACTACTTCTGGGTCTATTTTTAGTGGAACCACCTCGAGACCTACCTCGACTGCCCCATTACTCCCTTATATGGCCGGCCTTAGTCTCCCCGACTTCAATCAGCTGATTAATGATCCTATGCGCCATGATGTTAGTTGGCCTGCTATGTCAACCAAGCTCCCCGCCGACATTCCCAAGTTCGAAGGCCTTGCTAGTGAGGATCCCTCCAACCATATCCGATCCTTCCATATGTGGTGTTCCTCCAATTCCATTACTGATGACTCTATTCGTCTTAGATTGTTCTAATGCATGCTTACAGGCGAAGCTTCTAAATGGTATGTTGAACAGGCCAGCTCCTCCCATACCACTTTTGCGACCATTGCCCAAGCCTTTTTATCTTATTTCCAGCTCCCTCTCTGATACAACACTGGTACCGAGCTTTTAACCTCCTTCCGTCAATCCTCCTCAACCCGCCTTTCCGCTCATGTCTAGGAATGGTGGCGCAAAAGAAGCTTATATCGAGCTCCCCCCTTTGAAGATCGGGTTTACATGGACTGGTTCCTTCACTCTCTCTTACCTCCCATTGGTAAAGATGTCACATCCCGTTTTCCCCAAACCAAAGAAGCCACCCTCCAAATTGCCTTGAAGTATGACCTTATCTACGCCCAATCTGGTTATGTTTATACCGTCCTTCCTGACCTTCCCAAACCTGGTGGCCCTAATTCCTTGGGGGCATCTCATTCTGCCGATGGTATCGTTGGAGCCTTGTCACATACCTCTGCCCAACCTCCTCCAGGCCATGGTTTTCCTCTAGGGGCTAGCCCCTTCGGCGTTTTTTCCCCTCCAGGCAGCATGTATTTAGGCTACGGCATGCCTCCTCATTTTTCCCACCCCCCTGCTTACCTTACTGCTGCCCACCCTACTCCTTATCCATATCTGCAACTTGGTGTCCCAACTCCTCCAGCATTTGGCCCTCCCACTCCCTTGCCTTCTCCACCCCCACAACCACACTTACTACCCCCTCCAGGGCAAGTATTTTCACAGCAGGGGGCACCTGATTTTCCTCCTTCTCAAATAAGGAGAAGAGGCAATCAATCTGCTTCTGGTAATCGTGGACCCAATCCTTCCAATATCGACTCTACCACTTCCGACCAGCCACAGGGCTCTTAGCCCAAGCCGGACAGGCCACTTCGCACCAATAAGCCCTGTTTGTGTTGCGGTGTTTATGGTCACTACACTCACGATTGTCCCTTATTACCACAAATGCGGCAACTTTGGGATTCTCAGGCCACCATACAGGGACAACACTCCTCCCCTACTACCCCTCCCACCCCCGTTACTTCTCAACCTGTTGTGTTTACCAATCCCTTCCCGCAACAAGGATTCGTGGCCACTCAACCACCTCACGCCCTAGTAACCACTCAACCTTCCCCTTCTGGTTCCTCTAATTACCAGATTCTCATGATGGCTTCTGAACCACCTCTCACTGTTGACCTCAACCTTCAAACTCGGTCCCGTCAGTATTCCACACCTCCTGTTCCGTCTGTCTCTGAGTCTCCATCATCAGGTCCTACAGAGCCTCTATCGACACCTAATGGTCCCTTGTAACTCCCTCTGCCCAAAGCCGAGGTTCATCCCAAGCCTCCTAAGGGACCATTACGCTGAAATGCTGCCGCTGGTCGGGCTACCCATTCATACAACATAGTAGATGATCTGGCCCAATCTCCTGTTTCCATTTCAACACTGGAACTCCTCCAGTCGTGTCCTTCTCAAAAGAGGGCTCTACTATTTTCCATGGGCACTGTAGATCCTACTGATGACCAACTGATTGTTTTCGATGCCTGTCAGTCAGACCATCCCCCTCTTCCTCCTTTAGTTGCTTTCCAAATCCCAGTCAAAATTCGAAACGCCAATGTTACTCGGTGTATTATTGATGAGGGGGCATCTACCTGCGTAATTTCTGCTTCGGTTTGGAAAAAACTCGGATCCACTGAACTGGCCCCTTCCACCATCACCCTTCGTGCATGGGATGGCCATGCCTCCCAGCCCATTGGCCTATTTCGTAACTTTCCTATCACCCTTGTCGGCAAGACTGTTTGTGTCGACATTGAAGTTATCGACGCCCCTCTTGACTACAACATCCTTTTGGGGCGTAGTTACACTGTATACCGCAAGATGTTTTTTCCTCATAATGGAAAGATTGTCACCATTGACAAATTGACCTACCATGAACCAAAATCTCAGACCTCCCCTGAGTCCACCATCTCTACTGTCACCAATAAACCAACTGCTGATTCGTTGACCAGTGTTTCCCTCGGCGTCTACAAAGACTCCTCTTTGCCTGGAACTTTTCCTGGTCCTCCCCTTCCTCCCGTCTCTAACCCCAACTTAGCGAATGTTTGCATGATGCAATCATCTCAGGCTAGCCTTCCACAGCCTGCTCTGGCTAGTCAGCAACCTCTATCTTGCCCGCCACCTCCTGCTCCTAGCCCTTCGCTTCAGTCAACTGAACCTTTTTCACTCGGCCCTTCCCATCACACTCAGGAACCTTCCTACCCTCCTGAGTCAGTTCCCTCAGGTCTCCACCATATGCGAGCCGTCCCCCCTGGTCACTACCCCGCCGAACAGATACCTTTCCTTGGTCCCCCCCCGACGTCTATTCGGTCCCCGTCATGGCCACCCTTTCCCTTCCTAATTTAACCTTGGGAATTCTCGTTTGGTATCTTACCCCTCCAACCGAAATCCCACCAGGCCACCCCAAACCATACATAGCTGTGACACCAGTACAACTAATCCCCGTCGCTCCTTCCACCACCACAGTGCCCCTCGCCCCTCCGCCGAACCCTCCTAATGCTGCGATAGCTACTGGCAAGAAACGAAAAACTCACAAGGGGGCATCCACTTACAAGGCCACCGCACCTGACCCTACCCCTCTCCCACCCACCAAGCCTTGTGCCTTGTGTGATGGTATCGGTCATCCCACCCATATTTGTCCTGAGTTTCCCCGTATCCAACCCATGGTTAAAGTCGCGTTCCCTGAATCTATAGTCCCTGACACCTCTGTTTCTTTCTCATCCGTAGCCAAGAACCCAAAGACTCTTCGTACCAACAAACCCTGTGCTCTGTGTGGTGTCCATGGCCATTATTCCCACCATTTCCCTCACCTCACACATTACCGAGCCTCTTTAGAGGTCATTCGCGAGTACGAAGTTGAACAAAATCAATCCGCCTCACCCATCCTTGCTCAGTATGCGTCAAGTTTACTTGAGGATCCCTCGGCTACCATTGACATCCATCCCCCTGATGTTGAGATGTCCGAATCTGCTGCTCCTCTCTTATACCTATCATCATCCGCACACCCCTCGGAGTACATCCCCTCTGAATCCACTCTGTCTGTTTCGCTTGATCCCCCTTCCACCACTTTTTCGGGCTCTTTATGTTTCGACCATCTTTTTACTTGTTCTTCTGTCATTTCCCCTAATGTTCCGTATGTGCACCTTTATTCCTCTATTGATGATCTAGGTAGCTTTGCAGCCTCTTGTGGTTTCCACCACCTTTCCTTGCCTTCCCATCATCCCGATACTCCCATCCATATCTATGATGTACTTTGCAACATGCATCTCCGCTTTTCCTTCCTTTTCTCGACTTGTGATGATATTCCCTCGACCCTCTCGTCCACTCATTACCTTGGTTATGCCGATGGCGCCAGTCGCTATTCTTGAAACATTGCCTCAGCTGCCTGGGCCATTTTTACCCCCTTGCATACCCTTGTTCTTGAAAATGGGGTCTGCATTGGTCAAGCCACCAATAATCAGGCCGAATATGATGCAATTCGTGGTCTCTTAGCCGATGCTCTCTCTCATCACATCCTCCATCTACATGTCCATTTAGATTGCCTGCTCAACCCTATCCTGTTTAGAAAATATTTATGAGTGAAACTTTTGATACGTGAATTTAGATTCATTACGTTTAGCCATATACCTAGAGATCAAAATCACTACGTAGATCAAATCGCAAACCATGTTCTAGACTGGCATATATCACACACAACACATTAACATTTAACACCATCAACCAAATACATATACATCACATATATTATATAGCACGTGTTTTTAGAGTCCATCTACTCTGAAACATACTACATGCCCATAGCATGTTACAATAACAAAACTACAAAAATGGGGGGCACCACTTGCCCCTACATCGATACTGGGGGGCACCACCTACCCTACATCTAATCACTCTCTGGAGGATCCCGAGCCAATGGCTCTGCTCCCACAGCTCGTAGATCATGCACAGCATGACCGACCATTGCCATGCATCGCATGATACCTCGCCACTCCAAGGGTAGCCCAATACATAACTCTATGTACCGGTCATCTAAATCCTGCCAACCATGCTCCGATACACCGGTCAGCAGCCCCTCACATCTAAGACGAATGTCCTCCACCTGAGCAGCCATATCCTCGATCTGCACCATTCTTGATCCACTTGCCCTTGTAGCTCCTGTCGCTGCAGGTCGTCCCATATATCCGGCCGGTTTTACCGGAGCTATATCTGCATTCCACAAAACATCTCGATTAGAATCATGTATACTAGTCACAAAACTCTCCAATACACCTAACAGATTAGTTGCTTTTCACTTACCATCGGGCCCCCACACTCGACCCGGTGGAAGCGGCAAGTCTGGATCTCCCCAATAACTCATCCCACTATAGGGATAGTCATCTATGTATAATGGCATCTGATCCCAATGCGCGAAGAACTCTGGTCGGAACACCCGTCTGACCGCCCCTCCCCCTCCTCTACATAGTAGTCGTCCCCACCGACGCATCTGGGGCTCTCTCGGACCTCCATCAGGCAACTGTACACGAGGTCGTAAGGTCGGGATCTTCTCAAAGAAGAAAGAGCACAACATC
The DNA here is from genome assembly GCA_034641835.2 of Pinus albicaulis. Taxonomy (NCBI): domain Eukaryota; kingdom Viridiplantae; phylum Streptophyta; class Pinopsida; order Pinales; family Pinaceae; genus Pinus; species Pinus albicaulis. Next base: position 1,348,768,547 of record CM076580.1, read on the forward strand.
TTCCCATAGGCGCAATCATGATTCACTTGCCGCTTGCATAGGGACAAATATCGTTTCACCGACACCAACATCATCTGGGCCCACCCATATTAGGTCCCACTCAGTACACTCTCCACGATCATCATCTGCCCTCTAGTGATGTGATGGAACGCCTGGCTACCCAAGACCCGTAACACTTCTGCGGCCATTGCTCGGGTCTCCAACCTCTCTAGATCACCAATGGATATTCGAGTCCCTTTGACTCGGACACCTGGTCGACAATGTCGCTCAACAAAATCCATAATGTTATGCCCACGTGGTAACACTGGATGCGTATTTCCCACCATCCCTAATGGTGGGAGTCCAATCAAGAAATACAAATCCTAGACCGTCAGCTCGATCCTGTGCCCCTGCACTACAAAATCCTCCTGATCTGGATCCCAGTAACTGATAATACGGGCCAACAAGGGCTCTCCAGCCCTCATCAAAGGGTTCTCCAAAAATTTCAGCACCCCATACCTAGCCAGTACACGACGGACACCCTGATCTGCCTGGATCTCCGTCCGTAATGTACCTAAGTCTCTCTCTCTCCATTTGATCAATATATCTGCCATATCTGCACAAAAACATCATTTTTTCAGCCTACAGATCCAAAAAACTGCATCTATTCACACCACAACTGAATCTCAGCCCAAAACAGCACTGAAATCACCTCCCTCTCACAGGTCGCACTTTTCAGCAAAAACCTGGGCCAGGTCGCACTTTTCAGGCCCAAACCTGCATCCCAGGTCGCAGTTTTTGCCCCAAAAAGTGCGACCTGGCCATGAGGAAGAAGTAGGGGCAGTTACTGAGATTTCAAGCCCTGATCTTAACTTTGAATCCATCAAAAACAAAGAGTAGGATTAGACCTCTTACCTGCAACTGACGAATCACGATTCCAACGATTGGTTTGTCCGCTACGATCGCCGCAAGATTTAGGGCCTTCTCTCCTCTCCACATTCACCATAGCTACCCAAGCAAATGAATGATTTTGGAGGGAAAATGCCTTATTAGAAGAAAAAAACCTATTTTTTCTTTCGCCAGCTGCGACCAAACCGTAGCCCTATTTGACAAACTGTCTACACCATTGGAAAGCTCTCACCGAGCACTCAAATGGGTGTTTGTTAGTTTTTCATGTTTTGATACTTCACCAAGACACATTTTGTCCATGAAGGATCTTTTCATCTCTTCTCAAAATCGAATTTCTTCACTTACAACACTTGTACTAGGGGCACCACTTTGTCTCCTTACTTGTCTTTGTTCGTGTTGATTTTCATCATGAGCTACCCTATTGTACTCATGCTTTTACAGTCCCCCATTGGGCCTTCACTGCATGGCAGCACCATCGAGTTGCCCTTGTTTAGAGCAATCGAGTCGAGTCACCAGCGCATTCATGGAGTCTATCCCGAGTCCCTTTGTACCCCACCATAGTCCTCCATATTTTCCTGCTCGGTCCCTCTCTCATGTCACACATTATGGCCTTCAGTACCCCTGTCCACTATCCCTCCTGATATTATGTCAGTCGCTGCCAAGCCATCCCTACACTTTATGCTCTAACAAGGGAAGTCGTCCAACCGCTCCTCCATTTCTCTCATTCCATCATCGTCATTAGTGTCTACTTGGTCGTCGCTCTACTATTTTCCCCTGCGCCGTAGGTGGGGTTCCCTTATTTGCCTCACCTATGGTAGACCTCCTTCTGTTGACATCAGCTCATTTCCTCCAGAAGCTAGGTCTAGGGGGCAGTGTACCTTGGTTCGAGCTCTTCCTAGCATGATCGTGATATATACACTTGATGGTCCAGTTATGCAGCAGCAACTATTGGTGATTCCCGGGCATGTGTGAGATGTCTCAACCCTCATGAGGGGGTGGCCCTGCAGGTAGCCCCCCACATGCCCGGATGCCTTCATTTTAGCCCTTGATGCAGCTCCTCTCATCTGATGATATCGGCCTCAGCCGCTTGCAGCGCCTCTTCGATTTGCACGTATCTGTCAGCTTTTGCGAGCACTTCCCCACATGTAGGGGGAATTTGGGTGTATTTATATCTCATGTACTACCATATTATTTTATAAGCCCTGACGATTATTCCAGGCATTGCATGTATGTGGGATTCATCATGTTATTTATCTGGCTCCTGTTTAAGCCAACACATGCTTCATTATTGCGTTCCGTGGTTTTCCGGGCGCCTTATTCTTTTTAATTTGTCTCGGCGGGCATAGGTATGCCTCCCCCGCCACCTTTAGCATAGGTACCACTTCATAGAGACTTGTTTCACTTGTAAGTCTCGTCTCCTCAGGGTCTAGTCCTTTCACACCTCAGACATCCTTACATTTCTCTCTCACCTCTCTCTTGATGCCTAGTGATTGAGTTCTTATAACGTACTTCGGTCATACGATTTGCTCCTAACACTCGTACGTTGGGGGGAAATCTGTTACACCAATTTTTGGTCATCTAACCTACTATTATTAGATGAACCCAAGTACACCATGTAAGACCAATTTTACCCTAAACAGTGGCATCCACTACCTCTGTCGATGTAGCATCCTCTTTCCTCCAATTTCCTAGAAGAGGAGTGTCGATAGGCTTGCAGCCTTGCATGTGAAACTTCTATAGTATCTCCCAGGCATACTTGCCTTGAGACACAAACAGTTCACCTTCCCGCTGTCATATTTACAATCCAAGGAAATAATGAAGGAGGCCCAAATCCTTCATCTCAAACTCATTTTCAAGATCTACCTTGCATGAGTGTATCAACTGCTCATCACTCGTTAATATTAAATCATCAACATAAAGAACAATGATTAAAAGCTTACCCTCCACCACGATTTGATACAGGTTTGCATCTGCCTCACTCTTGGTGAAGCCAAGTCTGGTGAAATAGTTGTCGATCCGAGTGTACCAAGCACGAGGTGCTTGTTTCAGCCCATACAACGCTCTTTTGAGCCTACACATATGCGAATCGCTGCTGAAGATCTCAAATCCTTCAGGTTGCTCAATGTACATTTCTCCCTCAATGATCCCATTAAGGAATACAGTCTTCACATCCATCTGATGAATGTGCCAACCCATCTATGCTGAGTGAGCAAGGATGGTCCTTATGGAAGAATATCGTGCGACAGGTGCAAAGGTTTCTTCATAATCAATCCCCTCGATCTGTGAGAGGCTCCCGACAACAAATATTTCCTTATACTTATCGATGCTCCCATCAACAACTTGCTTTACTTTGTAGATCCATCTTGATCCTACAACTGATTTACCCACCGACCTTGGAACAATCTCCCAAGCATTGTTTCTAACAATGGAGTCATACTCCTCCACCATGGAATCTACCCGTGTGGGCTCTTGCACTGCTTCTTAAAAATAAGACGGCTCTATCGTGACACACTTTCTCATAAGAGCCATGTATCCAGTAAAACAGTCAGGTGACTGTCTCTATTTTCATTGTGATGTAGGGACTCCTACATTTTGTGCCACATCAAGCTTCAGTCTCGTAGCTTCTGTGGTACGATTTATGCCTTGTCTAATGTTTGGTTCTGCATGAGTGGAATCCTCCACTCCATGAATCTCCTCCTGTGGCTGATCCACATCCAGAGGCTCATCTTTGGGAACAAGTAGCTCCTCCTCTGCAAGCAAGTGTAGCTCCCTCTCAAGAGACAACTTCATGACTTTCACCTCATTGAATTTTATATCCCATCGCACCATAGTCATCCAACTATCTGGAAAATACACATGATAATTATGGGGTGTTTCTGTGTAACCCAAAAATATCCCAACTTCCGCAATCGACTCCAAATTATTCTTGGTGTCCTTAGTCACATGAATGTAAACAGATGAACCAAAAATCTTCAAATGAGAAATATCAGGCTTCTTACCATTAAAAGCTTCTTCAGGTGTACTCATGCCAAGTACTCTATGAGGACAACGGTTTTGCACATAAACCGCAGTGTTGCATGATTCCACCCATAAGTGCATTGGTAGGCCTTGGTCATGCAGCATAGCTCATGTAGCACCCACGATCGTTCTATTCTTCCTCTCTGCGACCCGATTCTGATATGGGTTATGAGGCGCTATGAGTTCTCTTCGAATTCCTTCTTTGTTACAGAAGTCTTTGAATTCGCCCGTGGTATATTCACCACCATTATCGCTCCACAGAGCCTTCGCTTGCTTCCTTGACTCCTTCTCCACCAATGCTTTAAACCCACAAAACTTTGAGAATGTTTTTCTCTTCTTCTGCAGGAAGAAGATCCAACATCTACGAGAATAGTCATCAACAAAAATAAAATAATACCTGTGTTTTTATTGTTGAAGAAACCGAGAAAGGTCCACACACGTCTGTGTGAATTCTCTCCAGGATCACCGAACCATGGTTCTCCTTCTCATGAAAGGTGGTCTTCACAAACTTACCCATAGTACATCCCTTGCACTGATATAAATGCACAAGAGTACCCTTGAGAAGTCTAGTAGAAATCTGCTACAAAATCTTCAAAGCGCCATGGTGAAGATGGCCCAATCTCTTGTGCCATAATTCATCCTCATCCCGGCTCACCACTTATTCTGCTTTTTCCATCATTGCAGCATAGCCATCTACCTCTAGCTTCTATAGATTCTTAACTCGAATCCATATCCTCTTAGTTTGACCCGTTGTTTTATGTCGCGGGAAAGATTTTCCATCACTAAAAACAACATCATAACCTCTGTCTTCCAACATTGCGACCGAGACCAAATTCTTCTTCAGACCTGGAACATTCATAACATCTTTCAACAGAAATGGATTACCTGACTCCCTATCAAAGGTAATGGTCCCAATGTCGGTCACACTGTATCGACCATCGTCACCCATCTCTATATGCATTTGGAGGTCCTTCTCCTCGAAGTCACTAAACAACTCCTTGTCTCCCGTCATATGGAAAGATGCACCACTATCAAGATACCACACCAATCCCATTGTGCTTGAAACCAAGCATGTGATGAAAGAGAAATAAAGTTCAAATTGCAAGGCTGAGGCCTCACAAATTGCAGCTCCAACAACCTTCTTGTTCTTCTTATTCTGTGGGCAGTTAGTGGCGAAATGCCCATGTTCGTGACAATGAAAACAATTCACCTTCAAAAAATCCTGCTTCTTGCCTTTAGCCTCGGATTTTGAGTGGAATTTCTTCCCTTTCCCTTTCCTTGCTTCGGCAGCCAAAGCACAATTCTCTTCATCTTCATTCTTCGATGAAGAGCCATCCCTGGTACTTCACCTTATCTCCTCTTGCATAAGATCCAACCAAATTCGCTCCCAACCTGGCAATTTCTCCCGTCCATTGACAGAGTCTTCGTAGCTATGCCAACTCTTAAGCCCAAGGAGAGCTAAGCTCACCAAGTCATCATCATCGACATTAATCCCCAAAATTCCCAGTTCATCCCTACAGTGGACAAACTTCGTGAGATATTTTGGAATACTGTCGCCCTTCTCTATTTTTATTTTTCTAAGCTTATCTTTCAGTGCCAAGTTCCTCTGGTCATTGGTGATTTGGAAAAAATCTATCAAATCCTTTCATATTTCAAATGGAGTGGCTTTCTTGTGAAGGCTGGACACAATATTTTCCTTCACACCTTCCAACAGAATTCTTCTTGTCTTTGCTACCTTCTTTTTTCATGCGTCAAGTAATGCAACATCACTAGAACCAGGCTTAGGAACATCGCTATCAATGAACTCCTTCAGTTCATTATCTTCAAGCACCGCCTCCATCCTATCCTTCTAGGCTATGTATTTTGAGCTGCCCTCAAGGGCATACTCCAATTGCAACCCATTGAAATACATTTCAATGAATACTCAATTGTCGCACCAAGAAGTTTCTGCAGCAAATTCGAATTGTCCACCATCACAAACTGAGAAATTCTTCACAATTGCAATCTTCAAGAATTAACATTTCTCTGATACCATGTAGAAATTATATAACATATGCATGTATATATCCAAATTATCCTAATCTAACAATATTTATCTTCTTGCTAAATACAGAATCCTTCCACTGTTAATATTTTGCGGAAATTTAAACTCAATTGCAAACACATGAAGTAATAAAAAAAATCGCACATAACACAGTTGTTTAATGAGAAATACTGAATCTAAAAACCCAAACTATCATATATTATGTATCATGGAGATCATGTAACAATCTCATACAAAGCTTAGTACATCAAGCTCTCAGTACAAAACAATCATCACACATTTGCATCTCAATGCACCAATTTCTCGCCACCTGATAGCTGGCCTCCACTGTGCAATCCTTGCTGAAGAAGACCCCTGAATGAATTTGAATTTCCCTTGCCTTGACTGCGCAATCCTCATTGGAAATTCCAACGTGTGTGTGATGCAATCAATGCATCACTATAGTCACAACAGATAGTCCATCTTACCCTTTCACATACCTCTCCACTAGGTCTCCACTGGAACTGACATGCACTGTAGTTAACTATCGTATTTGTTTAGTTGATTAGTGAGTTATTATTTATGAATTAATTAACTAATTAATTCACTCCACTTTCACTAGTGTATCATTCAGTTAGACAAGATACAACTAGCTCAACTGAGTTTAACTCCAATAATTGAGCTAAACTGAATAACAACTCCATGAACTACTCTTCCAACTCTATCATAACTTTGCCACTTCAGTTCTAATTGAGTCTTCCATGCATGAACCACCAGTAAACCCTAGGAATTGCGTAATTCCTTCAGCCCACTGATTTTCCAAATATGTATACTGAAATAAAGTGCTCGAAGAGAATAAGTTGTTGTTTATTGTCAGATTATTATTAAGAGCTAATAATAACCAACATGCATCTATTTTTATATTAACGATCTATAAATAGACTTCGCCCAATATTATAATAATAGAATTTCATCTATTTTTCCAAATTGACCAACCATCCACAAATAGCATCCTGCAACTTCTGAAATATGATCACCATGTCTAAAAATAGCCATAGTCTAAATATAGACTTACACCTAAAAATAGCCTGCGGACCCACTTAGTGAAGGTGACTGATTTTCACTAAGCTTCATCATATTTTTGAATCTCAACAGTGAATATATATCGAACAAATTCAAAGAATTCTGTAGCAAAGAAGGAATTCGAAGAGAACTCATAGCACATAACCCACAGCAGAATGGGGTCGCAGAGAGGAAGAACAGAATGATCGTGGGTGCTGCATGAGCTATGCTTGAGAGGGAGCTAAAATTGCATGCAGTAGAGGAACTACCAGTTCTAAAAGATGAGCCTCCAGATGTGGACCAGCCATAGGAGGAATTTCATGGAGTGGAGGAGTCCACTCACATAGAGCCAAACATCATAACTAGCAGAAGGCATACCACAGAGGCTGAGAGACTAAAGCTTGATGCGGCACAAAATGTAGGATTCCCTACATCATAGCACAAATAGAGATAGTCACCTGAATGATTTACTGGATACATGGCTCTTATGAGCAAATATATCATGACAGAGCCATCTTCTTTTGAAGAAGCAATGCAGGAGCCCACATGGGTAGATGCCATGGTGGAGGAGTATGACTCTATTATCAGAAACAGTTCTTGGGAGATTGTTCCAAGACCGGTGGGTAAATTAGTGGTAGATTCGAAATGGTTCTACAAGGTAAAGCAAGATACTGATGGGAGAGTTGAGAAGTATAAGGCAAGATTTTTTGCCCGGGCTTCTCACAGATTGAGGGGATTGATTATGAAGAAAAATTTGCACTTGTCACATGGTATTCTTCCATAAGGACCATCCTTGCTCTCTCAGCGCAGATGGGTTGGCACATTCATCAGATGGATGTGAAGACTGTGTTCCTTAATGGGATCATTGAGGAAGAGGTGTACATTGAGCAGCCTGAAGGATTTGAGATCTTCAGCAGCGAGTCGCATGTGTGCATACTCAAAAGAGCACTGTACGGGCTGAAGAAAGCACCACGTGCTTGGTACATAGGGATCGACAACTATTTCACTGGACTTGGCTTCACCAAGAGTGAGGTGAATGAAAACCTGTACCAAATTGTGGTGGAGGGTAAGATTTTACTCATTGTTCTTTATGTTGATGATTTAATACTAACGAGTGATGAGCAGTTGATACACTCATGTAAGGAAGATCTTGCAAAGGAGTTCGAGATGAAGGATTTGGGCCTTCTTCATTATTTCCTTGGATTGGAAATATGGTAGCGAGAAGGTGAACTGCTTGTGTCTCAAGGCAAGTATGCTCAGGAGACACTTGGTAAGTTTCACATGGAGGACTGCAAGCCCATGGATACTCCTCTTCTAGGAAATTGGAGGAAAGAGGGCGCTACATCGACAGAGGTAGTGGATGCCATTGTTTATCGACAGTTGGTGGGTTCGCTCATGTATTTAGTTAATACAAGACTGGAAATTTGCTATGCGGTGAACCAGCTTTCACAAGTGATAGTTAAGCCTACCAAGCTCTTTTGGAAGGCAGGAAAGCATGTCCTGAGGTATCTTAGGGGCACATCTGAGTATGGCTTATGGTACAGAAAAACAGATGAAGTGAAGTTGCATGGTTTCACAGATGCAGATTGGGCAGGAAACCCAACGGATAGAAAGAGCACATCAGGAGGGGTTTTCAGTATCAGATCTACAACAATTTCTTGCTACAGCAAGAAAAAAATATCTGTGGCACTCATTTCAGCGGAAGTAGAATACATGGCAGCAAGTCAAGCTGCATGTGAGGCTATCTGGATGAGGAAGATCCTGGTTAGTTTTTTCTGTTCACATTTAGATCCTACAGTGATACATTGTGATAATCAGAGTTGCATTAAACTCTAGATTAATCCTGTGTTTCATGATAGATCTAAACATATTGATATCTGGTATCATCATATCAGAGATTGTGTGCAGTGGAAGATCATGTTGCTTCAATACATTCCTACGGAAGATCAGGATGCAAAAATTCTCACGAAGGCGCTTGACAGGAGCAAATTCGAATACCATAGAGGCAATATTGGGGTGAAGGATAATCCATATCTTGTTGAGAGGGAGTGTTGATATTCAACAAGATGATGAGCTTAGTGAAAATTAGGCACCTTCACTAAGTGGGGCCTGCAGGCTATTTTTAGGTGTATGTCTATTTTTAGACATGGTGAGCATATTCTATAAGTTGCAGGATGCTATTTGTAGATGGTTAATCAAGTTGGAAAAATAGATGAAATTCTATTTTTAGAATATTGGGCGAAGTCTATTTATAGATCATCGATCTAAAAATAGGTGCATGCCAATTATTATTAACCCTTAATAATAATCCGACAATAAACATCAACTTATTCTCTTGGAGCACTTTATTTCAGTATACAGATTTGGCAAATCAGTGGGCTTAAGGAATTACACAATTCCTAGGGTTTATTGGTGGCTCATGCATGAAGACTCAGTTACAAATGAAGTGGCAAAGTTATGACAGAGTTGCAATAGTAGTTACAGGAGTTGTTATCTAGTTTAACTCAATTAATGGAGTTAAACTCAGTTGAGCTAGTTGTATCTAGTCTAAATGAAAGATATACTAGTGAGAGTTAAGTGAATTAATTAGATAATTAATTCACAACTAATAACTCATTAATAACTGAACAGATACAATAGTTAACTACAGTGCATGTCAGTTCCAGTGGAGACCCTGTAGAGAGATAGGTGAAAGCGTGAGATGGACTATCCATTGTGACTATAGTGATGCAATCAATGCATATGACATGGAGTTACCAATGAGGATTACACATTCAAGGCAAGGAAAATTCGAATTCATTCAGAGGTCTTCTTCACTAGGGATTGCGCAGTGGAGGCAAGATGCCAAGAGGCGAGAAATTGGTGCACTGAGATGCAAATTTCTGCATGACAGTGTGTAATGAATCTACATTATACTGAGAGCTTGATGTACTAAGATTTGTATGAGATTATTACATGATTCCATTTATATAGATAATATGATAGTTTGGGTTTTTATCTTTAAGCTTTCCCATTAAACAACTGTGTTATGTGCGACTGAATTTATTCACATGTATTTGCAATTGAGTTTTAAATTTCCGCAAGTTTGATTAGTGGAAGGATTCTATATTTTGCAAGAAGATAAATATTGTGAGATCGGGAGGATCCAGTAATACATCAGTATTAATAAATTTCTCCAAAAACTAGATAAGGTTTAAATGGTATCATAGTGTCAGGGAAAATGTAGCTTATAGTGTTACTCTATCAACTATAGAAAAAAGAGGACAAGTTTAAAAACAAACCTAGGGTGATTAGATAAGATGTCAAGCCTCAAGGCATGTGGAACTATAAGCCTTAGATAGAATGTAGGGAAGAGAAGGTGACTCCTTAACCATGTCATCAATCATTGTGAAGGGCTACTGCATGGTTTGATAATGTTGTATAGAGAGTACCAAGTATTAAGGAGGCTTTTCTACTTAATCTTGGGAGGATTCCTAGATCAAGGAAGTCCATTCTTGCCAGCCAAGGTATAGCAAAGAATCTTCAAATGGAATATTGGTTGCATGATTGAACCGTTAAATTTCCTTAACCCCAGCAAACAATTTTTTTTGTTGTAGAAAAAAAACCGTAATTTTTATTAAGAAGATAAAAACAAAATTTTGTAGAGATAGAGTGTGTATGCATATAACATAAAAAATCTAGCTTGTATTTAGATCACAAAAAGCAAGTTTATGGTCCTATATTGTTAGAGAACCATTGTGCATATAAGAAAAACCTGCTGAGGGAAAAAGAGCCTGAATACATATATATGCAGAGTACCATATCAGTTTTTAAACAACAAATAAAAATGAGTGTCCGAGAGATAAAAATAATTATGTAAAGTGTTGTTTATAATGGACCCCCGGTCAGCTGAACATAAGGATCCTAGAATGGCCACTGAGAATAAGTGTGACTGGTACCTTCGCATTCCTCTCTAATTTGCCACAGTCCATAATTGAAATATAGTGCTGCTTTGGAGAGTTGATCAACATCCTGGTTGTGTTCCTTGTAAACTTTAAAGATGATGGCATGAAAAAGAAATAATTGAGTTCTTTAGTTGAAGTGTTTCTTCCAAAAAGGGAGAAAGATTTATATTGCAACATGATTGTATACAATTCATCCAATTAACCACAAGTATGGAATGAAAATTGAATTTGAGAGACCCCATGATCAATTGTAAAAATTAGAAGATTTCTGCAAGTTTGAAGTTTACTTTGATTTTTTGTGTCAGGCCCAAGACCCATGGAAACATGATGGGATTGGGAATCATAAATATATAAAATGAAACCACCCCTGATATTTTTCCCTGAATCAGTTGACACCCCATATAAAAAGGCCCATGGGAGCGAATAATAATGTTGAGCATCTTCAACTTTGTCTGAAACTGATGCATTTTTTTCCCTTAAGGTGGTGAAAGGGAGGACCACCTGTTTGAGACAATTTCTTTGAACCCTGGATGTCTGAGCCAGCAGTGTTGAAAGCATAATGGTTTGGACATGGGTGTACCTGGTCTTAACCATTGTAGTTGTATCGGCCAGTGTTCAGAGCCCGCGGCCGGAATAATGGTGGCTACAAGATCACCCCCCAGATCTATGAAGTCTTCCATGATGATAAATCGATCCAGTCTGGAGGCGATTTGATGGGTACCGCCTCTTCTATTTTTCTAGGTGAAGATGCCATTGGAAGTTTGTAGATCTATGAGGTGGTTGTCTTGAATGAAGTTCTTGAATCCATCGCTATCCATCTCTAGATGTTGCCTTCCTCTCTTTTTTTCTGTAGATTGGTTATCATATTGAAATCTCCTCCAAGCATCTAGAGTGGTAGATAGCTCTTTTTATCGAGCTCAGCAATGTTGTCCAGAAGCTCAGTTTTCTGCTTGAAATTCTGAGGAAAGTAGATGTTCGTTAGAAAGTCGTGGATGGCCATTCTAATCAAGTGAAATTTATCTTGAAAGAAATGCCTATTGGCATGATAGTTCTCTAGGGTAATGATGTGGGGGTTCCAAATGATTTCCAATCCTCCTCAAGCTCCATTGGCATCTACTGTTATTTTTTTGCAGCCTTTCCATATCCTTTTGAAGATTGTTTCCAGAGTGGAGCTGGAGCATTTGGTTTTTTGCATGTAGAAAACTTCAAGGTGTTCATCAGTGATTATTTTCTTGATGATCCTAGGCTTAGTGGGGCTGTTGAGCCCTCTGATATTCCACGAGATGATCATCATTGAGGGGGTTTGGGAGAGTAGGAGTAGAATCAGGTTAACTTGGGGAATATCCCATATTATACCATTCCTTTGCCCATTTCTACTGTTCTTTGTAGCATTTTTTTTTGGCCTCGATTGTGGGATTATTTCATGAAGTATTTTGTATTCATGAGTGTACCACCCTGAATTCCTAGGGAGGGGATCTGTTGTGATCAGGTGAGGATTACTTCCAGCTTCTGGATCTGTTGCCCAGGTATTGAGAGAAATTCATTCTTGTTGCATGCATCCTCTAACCCTATGAGATCCAGGCCCTCAAGGTCAATGCTCTCTGGCTCTTCCTCCATGGCTTTCAGGATTGGGTTGAACACCTGTCCTTTCCCCTGTGTTTCAGAGTTTTCCCCTGGATGGGTACGGGTTTGGGGTTTCATAAAGGCCTCTGTTTGGATATTGTATTTTTTTTCCTTTGAGTTATGGGGTTTCTCTTGTGAGGATCGCCCTACCTCTTTGGTAGGTTCATTCTCATTTTCACTCAGCTGATTAAGGGATGCGAAGCTATTGCTAGTCACAGGGCCTTTTTGTTTTTTTGGTTGGAGTTGGATCTCTTGTTGTTCCTTTTCTTGCTTGTGAATTTTGCAAACCCTTCTATTTCTTGATCATTTGATTCATTATTAGCTGCCGCTTTTTTATGTTGGGAGTGGAGCCTGATTATCTTGTTTATTTTGTATCACAGCGTTGGACCCCTGTACCTTAATGGGGGTGGAAATGTCGCCCATAATTAAACGCTGCTTGCAGGGTCCAGGGGGGGCGGTTGCGAATTTATGGAGCCCACCCCTGGTGGGGGGTTTTAGGGGCAATGCCCCCGAAGCTAAAAATAGATGTAAAATTGTCTTGTAAAAGTATAGTAATTTCTAGTCAATCTGTGATGTTCATTAGGCAGATGATCTGACGGTAGAAGTTCTGTTTAGTTTAGGGGTTTTTTACCTAGAAGGAAACCCCTCGATTTTATGAGGGTATTGTATTGCGGCTATGTATTCTCAGAGTCAGAAAAAGATAGGGAGACTGTGAGAGATAATAGAGGATATTACAGTGGATCTGCTGTAGGTTGTGTCTCTTCATTTTGCTGGATAATAGAAAGGAAGGACTGGCTGTTCGAGGTGGATGTAGCCCAAACTGGGTGAACCACGTATATCTGTGTCTCTCTGGTTTTATGTGTTTTGTGTGCTTGTATTTTCCGCACATTTTATTTTTTTCATTTCTCTATAATGTTTAATTTTCTAACATTTGATTTCGAGTGTAGTCTCTGAATAGGTGCCCATGTTGGTGACACCTCCAGCATCTGAAAGGAACATGTTCATAATTTGTAGTTTATATCCATTCAAAATCATCATGCAATAGGCTTACCTCACCAGGTAGCGACTCTGTTATGTTCATGTAGATGCAGATTTGTGCTTATGCTGCGTATCGATTGATCTTTGTTTCCTTCGCTATTTTGACGAATTATCCTAGGGCATTATCTATCTCCCTTAGAGTCAGCTCATCCCAGTAGTCCTGGGGGAGGCAATAGAGTTGAATCCAGACTGAGGCCCATGTGAGATCTTTCTTGTCTGGGTTGAAGCGTTCAACCCAATGGCAAAGGTATAAGCCTGCCAAGTTGAAGAAATATGGTCCTCCGTCCATGATCCTATTTTTGTCTTCAAGATAGGTGAATATCACATTGAAGAAGCCTTTGGCGTACAATTGAAGGTTGATGTGACCCTTGGGCTTCCATTTGGAAGTCTTCCATCCTCGGAGGGCTTTTTAAATGGGCCAAAGACCCATGAAATTTCCTATCAATGTGTGATCCTTCATGAATTATATTCTTTCATTGATGGAGTGCAAAGGGAGCTAGATCATGGTTATTTTGGTATCCTTAGGAATGCTTGTGGCTGATGTGATATTTGTAGCTTCTACTTCTTGTGTGGATGTCTGTTGCACTATGGGAGTTGCCCCTATTGTGTCATGAGGCAAGCTAGAGTTTTTCTGACTGTCGATGTCAACCTTTGCTACTGCTCCTGTGGGAGGTTGGCTTGTGGTAGGGGGAGCAACAATCCCCCCAATGGTTTCTATCATAGGTCACTATAAGGAAAAGACCCTCTAGCGAATGTTTTTGAGGTACCCCTTATAAAAATACCCCAGACATCCATTTCTAGTGGAAGTTCCTGGAGGAGGTTGGAAGGCGGAGGCTTTTGCAGATGTATTTTGTCCAGTGCTCCTATCACCATACAATGCACCGATGCGTTCAACACAAGAAAGCACCGGTGCGGTCAAAACATTAGCACACTGGACACCGTGCGCTCTGTACACACCTTCCTGGTGCATTGTATTTCTGTAGCGCACCAGTACTTTATATAGCTTTCGCATCGACGCCTCATAAAAATCATGTGAAAATCGAAACCGCCTGGGTCTCCCTTAAATGCACTAGGTCACCGTGAAATCCCCACACACTGACATAGGGTTAAATAAATAAAAAATTACAGCAAAAAAACTACACAAAACATAGGCACACCGGACACCGTGTGCTCCTCACACACCCGCTTGTTGCATCATATTCCTATAGAGCACTGGTTCCTCACAGCTCTTCTGCACCAGTGCTTCAGAAAACATGTGCGAAAATGGAAATTTCCCGGTGTGGAATAAAGCAAACACACTGAGGGACCCATAAACCCTGCGCACCAGCAGAGGGTTAAATAAAAAAAAAGTTACTGCTAAAAAACTGCACAAAACCGGAAACCGTGCGCTCCATACACACCCGCCTGGTGCCTTATCTTAAGGATCTGCACCAATGCATGTCAAATATTCAACACCAGTGCATCATGAAAAGTGCATGAAAAATGAAACCACCTGGGGTAGAGTGGATGAAACGCACTGGGGAACCTGTAAACTCTGCGCAACAGAATAGGGTTAAATACAAAAAAAATTACGGCCAAAAAACCAGACAAAACATTGGCTCACCGAACATTGTGCCTGGTGCGTCATATTACTTTAGAGTATCGGTGTGTTATGACTATGCCACACTGGTGCCTCTTAAAAGCACGTGAAAATAGAAACCACCCGGGGTGGCATAGTGCAAACGCACCAGTACGCCAATAAAAACTCTGTGTACCAGAACATGGTTAAATAAAAAAAAAATTATGGCCAAAAAACCACATTTTTCACTTTTGTTAGTGCTATAGAGCTCCCAAGCACTGGTGCAAGTTATCCTTGTTTGATCCACCCTAACATCCGTGCTCCCATTGCACTCATTGCACACACTACTACTGTGCATTGCCACCAATCTCTAGCTTGAATTTTGTAAAACGCCGGACAAATTTTCTTTTGCGAATTCTACAGCTAATATGCCTCCTCGACGGGTAAATGTATAGGTATTTTTCTTGTTTTTACATAATTAAGCCTTTTAGCACATTAGAATTTCAAAAAACCTTAAAATTAACCATTAAAAAAAAATAAAAATTGTCGCGCAGTGCGCTCGAGTCGTTCAGCTCACACCGGTTTGCGGTGCTACCTGTAAATTTATAGGCCGTAGTGCCACCAGTGCTAATGGTATCTGCACCGGTTCGAGGGTGGTACCGATAGGTGCACTGTGTTATTTTAAATAGATTTAAAAAGTGCGGTATGATCATTTACAAGGCCGCACCGTTGAGAATGTGGTATTGCGGCAACACGGTGCAATGACAGAATTATATGCCCTGGGGCATGTAATGTTGTCAATGCACCACATACTGCAATTTGAAATTTTCAATGGTCCAACCTGGTAAACCGGTGCTAAGTGTATCCGCAGTGGTTCCGGGGCGGTACCAAAGGTGCACTGTGTTATTTTAATTTTTTTTAAAAAGAGCGGTGTGGTCGGTTACCTGGCCACACCGTTGACCTATTTAAATAGTGGTGATGCATTACGTTGACCTTAATAACCTCCCTGGGACGGATATTTTTTTCAGCGCATGGCTTACCTTATTTTCCTGCATCAATGGTGTAGCCTTTTAAAATACCTCACCGATGACTATGTATGGTGGCAGGAGGGCAGTGCACTGACTTAGCTATATGCCCTGGGGCATATAGTGTACTCAGTGCACCGCCCTCCTGACACTGCATGTAGTCAACGATGCACTAAAAACATTTTCTGGAGAACCGCCCTCGGTGCGCTTAATATCATTAGGTGCACTGGCCTCGGTGCTCTCTGTTAAAAGATGCACCAGGACCGGTGCGTGACTTTATTTTTGGCGCACCGACTTTTGTTTTATTTATTTTTGAAAAACTATTTATATACGTATATTTATAAATACATGTGTCATTTACTAAAAAAATTGTGTTTAATATGTTAATCATTCAGAGACATGAAAGGAGAGAAGAGGGGCAACAATAACAACAACAGGCGGAACAATATAACATGGTTCACCTATGTGAGGCAAGCGAGAGGGAGAGAGATGCTTACCCTCGCCTTATTACAATAGCGAAACAGGGGCTCCTAAGGCAGGTAGGCCTCCTCAAGTTCTATGAGGAGGCTACTTCCCTAAAGTCCCATAGTTTGTTTTTGAGACATCTTATCTGAAGGTGGAATGCCCAGCAATAGGCTTTCCTAGTTGGTATCAACCAGTGGTACACACCCACTGAGGAGGATATATACTTTATTATAGGGCTATCAAGGAGAGGGGTTGATTTTCCCTCATTCCCTGAGGTTCCAGCTGGCTCTGTAGCAGCGGGTCAGTTAGTTTACTCCCAGAGATACATAGGAGAAAATTTAGTATCTCCTGTAGATTTTCAGGTTGCTGGAGGGAAGTTACGTGTTGGTGCGTTTGGTCATGAGGAGGTCCAGTGTCTCTCACTTATCATTTCGGCCATTTTGCACAACACCAATGACAAGAAATGCATTAGTTACTTGCTTTTATATTATGTTGATTCTTTAGTACAACAACCACGACTTGTCAGGTGGTCTGCCATTTTTTTGCAGCAGTTCTGTACAGCATTAGATAGATATCGTGCTCATGCACAAGGGATGCTCAACTTCCATTTTTCTTCAGATATTTTTTGTTTATTTTTTGAGAGGATTCCAGAGACGAGGCCTAGCTTTCTTCGGCAGCCTCGTAGGTCGATTACTGAGGCACGTATGCACATGTGTGAAAATGGTGTCCATATGCCCACATAGATGGGAACAAATGCACCTATTATAAAAAGGTTAAAAAAATCATAGTGTCATGTGTCTTATAAATAATAATATAACAGTTAAAATATGAAATGTAGATGTCTTAATATAAGTTTCAAATTTACATATAAATTACAAATATTATTACCAAGTTGCTACATCCAATCCCTATGTTTAGCGCATCCTCTTCAGCACGCAGGTAACGACTGGTGGCACCGTATTTCTCTCTGACTTGGTCAGCAACCCAACTGTTGGGGCATATTTTTGGCATATTTTCTTTTAAATGATTGGGATAAGGTACACTTCTACCATTTAACCATCCTAATTCTTTCTTGTCGCTATCTCATTCCATCCTGTTTTGTTCATACAATGCGACCCACGGTTGTGTCGCTTCAGAATTGTGAAGAACAAATTTGTTGATTGCTTCAATTTCTGCATTCGCTGATGAAATCAAACCAACATTATATAGTACTTAGAGATCAAAATATACATTATATCAAAATTCAACATGAATATTAATTACTTTTTGTAAATTTGAAAAAAATATAAGTCGCTTACTCTTTATCAAGCACTTTTTTCCACTCGTTTGGAGCAACTCTCCATCTCTTTTGTCTTCATCCATTTCATCGTCCCAAATCACTGCACCTAGTTTGTTGTCGATTTGCTTGATGTACTCACTTGCATAATAGAAAGACTCATACGATATGTACCCCTCTACCATAGACCCCTTGGGTTTTCCCCTTTGTAGAATAAAACCTTTCAATTTCTTCATGTACCTCTCTAAGAAGAACATCCAACGACAAGAAACAACCCAAACTAATTCAACCTCATCTACCAGGTGGGTTAGAAGATGAACCTGTAAGTCCATGAAAATTGTCGGCAGTTCCTTCTCAAACATACAAACAATCTCAACTATCTCTTGACGCCACCGTGGAATTCTAGCCACATGAATCTCTTTTGACGTGATCCAATGTACAAATGAAGATAATTTAGATATGGCACATCCTAGGTCTTGAGGGAATTCATGTTTCACACACCCACACATGAACAAAGGATAATGACACTGCAAAGTTGTAAACACGTGCAATAATATAAAAAAATAGTTATGTTTTATGATCCCCGCATGGGATAAAATTTATTAATATAAAAAATAATAAAATCATGTTTTTGACATTATATGTACTCTTAGAATATTCAAATGGTCATGCGATTTCAACCCCAACAAATAGTCATCCACGGTGAAGCAGCGCCGTAGTGAAGACCCTTATGAAGTTGGCACCCTCACATCCATTATAACTTCCTTTGCCAAAGATATATCATCTTTTTTTAAAATCCATGGGACATCACCTTCCTTGAAAAACCATGAATTAGAGGGACCAGCGCCTGCCTCTGATCCTGTACTTTCTAATCGTCTTGGCCAATGTTTCTTTTTAGTTTTTGAATTAATAAGATATTTCCTAACATCCAATGTGTCACTTTGTTTCGATCATATGTGCCTCCATAAATAAGATGAAACATTTTTAAATATATGCATGTGATCTAATAAGTGGGAAATCTTAAGATACTCCCAATATGGGAGGTCACAAAAGATAGATTTCCTTTTCATCCCAATGGGCAATTTCTCAACAGAGGTGTCGAATAAATATGGATTATCTAACATAGGCTCCCCATTTGAATCGAACATTTATATGAACTCCTCCTTCTCTCTCTCATATGCTCTAAGCCATTCAGCCGGTGTCATTATTGGAGGCCTTTGGCTTCTCTCTCGTTTACCATTGAAAGCAGATGTTGCTCCTCTTTAAGGGTGTTCTTCTGGTAGGAATACCCTGGAGCAATCATACACTGGCTTTCGTAGGTCCTTGTACCATCTAGCTTTAAGAGAAGGTCCACAACATTTACATCCAAAATACCCTTTTGTTACAAGACCTGCAAGATTATATTTGTATACATTAATTAATATGCATGGAATGTTAAAGAATACCATGAAGATCAGAACAAATATTACAACAAATTAAATAACTAATATGTGAAATAATATTATTACATATATAAACAAATCAATAAATTAAACATGTCATTTACCAGAGAAAACTCCTAAGCCTGGATAATCATGTGTCATGTAAGCACATATGCCATACAACGTAAAAATCCTCTCTGTTGCGATGGGTCTTGATACATCGTATACATTTATCCCATCCCATAATTCCTTCAATTCATCTACCAGTGGTTGTAAGTAGACATCCATATTCTTCACTTGTCTTCTACCAGGGACTATGAGAGCCAACATAAGATGTTCATTCTTCACGGACAACCATGGGGGGATATTGTTATTGATCACTACTATAGGCCAAACAAAATAGTTGGTGTTCTGGAGGGAATATGGGTTGACGCCATCCATGGCTATGCTGAGTCGTAGACTTCGTACTTCATTCTTGAATTTTTCGGGCCATGTATCCTCTATATGCTTCATGGCTATTGAATCAGTTGGTATTCGCATAACTCCCAACTCACTTCTATGTGAGGCATGCCATCCTTGTAACATAGATAATTCTTTTCAACAAAGAACTAACTGAGATCATGGAGATTTATAGGCATGGCCTATACACAAATATCTTAAAAGGAGGACCGATAGTAGTTACCCTTCTTTTGGTTGCTCTTTGTCATGCCCGCTGGACACATATCTTTGTACATATTCCTCTCCTCTGAATACAATCATTTGGACATGCATGATATGATATGTACTCAACACCCAACATTTTCAACAATTTCTTTGCCTCTTCACAGCTACCAGGCAAGACATTATCACTCGGAAGAACCTTATCTTTGAATAACCTATAGTTGGTGATCATGGAAAAATATATTAATATAAAATGTACATTAATGTCGATATAATTATTAACGTTCATAAAATTTACCATTTCTAATGTTCATTGCAGTGTACCGATTATATTTAAAATTTATATAAGGGAGTGTTTTATGGTAACTTACCTCAAAATTTCTGGGAAACATGCATTTGACAAGCCAAACTTTTCTTTCAAGTTGTAGAATATCATCTTTGTCCCCAACTGAGTAGAATTTAATTGACCGCTAGGTCCAAAGAGAGGGGTGGTGGAAGAAAATTTAAGGCTTTCAAAAAAGGTGTCAACAATATGAGCATCATCTCCTAGTTGATCATCATTTTGGAATGAATCTAACAACATTGTCTCCATGGCAGTCGTATCCCTTAAGTAATCATCCATACCAACCTCTATTTGATTGCCTCCATTTCCAGCTTGTGAAGAACTAGTATTGTTGTAGTCATTCCTAATTGGTGAATCCGGACATAGCAGGAATTGAATCGGTGGTTGATTCAACCATTCTTGGTATCGTTCCTCTCCGATTTTTTCTCTTAATTAAGCCTTCTCTTGATTTGACATTGTCGTGGGGTGCAACGGAATATGGTAGGTAGGTTTTTCATCATCACTAGAATCCTAATAATTAAAAAAAAATAAAAATTGAACATGATTAGTCCAAAACATATGATATCAATTATTAACCACGTTGAAAATATTGCATGATTATAAATTGGTTTGATGTTAAAATAATTACATATTAATCAATATATATACCAAACAATTATAATTATAACTACCATCATTGTCCTAGGATTGTGGCTAGAAGATGCAATATTGTTACAATTGGCAGGGTGAAGCGGTTGTCCATTTTCATCTACCACATGCGCCTTGTGGTATGCAGCTCCTTATAAGAACTTCTGACATTTTTAGAAGTTTGAATATTTTTTTCATCTAAACTCGATGGTGAATCTGCATGAACCTGCAAATTTGTATACATTCTAAATTTAATTAAGTTTTGCATGATTGACTGCATGGATAAAAAACATAAATTGAATTATATAGTGAAAAAATAAAACAAATCTAAAGTAAATATTACGTCTCCAGATGGATAGGGAAAAATCCGCAATGGACTTTGAGAAATATTATGGAATGAACTAGATTTTGAAGAATTTTCCATTCCATATAATATATGATATTTTCTCCCTACATTTGAGCAAAAAAACAATAAATTTTGGTGCACAAACCTAAATGTAATTTCGGTGCATAATGTACAGATAACCACACCAGTATGTTTTTGGTATTGTGCACCGATGCTGTTTTATAACCCGATGCACTGGTGCAGTTCGATTAAAGGACGCATTGGTAAAAGAATAAACGCAAATAAAAAAAGTGCAACCCTATTTTCTTTAAGTGAAAAAAAAAAGGTAAATTGAGAAATGGGCGGTAAAATATTTTCGAAAATCTAATTTCATAAAACATTTCTTTAAATACTTAACACTTTTGATTATTTCATTATTTTTGCAAAAATGTTCAGCTAGAGATTTGCAGGATACATACCTGGAGAAAATAGAGCATGAGAGCACTGTGGAGCAGGGAAATACATTCGAACAGAAGTATTCAAAAAATGAGAATTCCAAACCTCTGGTGATTCAAACCTTGTACCATAGAATTTCAAACGATGTGATAAAAGTTTATTGTTTTTTTGTACTTTTTTCTATAGTTTTTTTATGCAGTAAAAGAAAAAATCAAAGTCTATTGTTTTTTTTACTTTTTTTTGTAGTTTTTTTTATGAAGTAAAATAACAAAATAAAGTTTATTGTTTTTTTACTTTTTTTCTGCAGTTTTTTTTACCTTTTCTGTAGTTTTTAGAAACAAAAAAAAAAATCCATTTTTAGAAACAAAAACCCTAGGTTATTTTTGTTTTTGCCCTTTCTTCTCCCTCTTTCTGTAATTTTAGAATTAGGGCTTTTCAATTTAGATTTATAGGGTTTGTATAGTCATAAGACATCCAACCCATGGAACGAATTGCATAGTCAGATCCCAATCCATGTTGGCCCTAGTGTCAATCTAAAAAAAACAGATTTTTTTTCGTCGGTGCACCCTGTGTAACATAGCACACCAGTGTGCTCTGTTATACTAGTGCACCACGAAAGTACAATGATAAAAACCAAAAAAAAAAAAATATTTTTTTATCAGTGTGCCATATGTAACATATGGCACCGGTGCGCTATTTCAAATGGCGCACCGCCAACGTGTTTTTTTGCAAAAAAAAACCATTTTAGAAACAAACCCTACATTCTTTTTGTTTCTGCCCTTTCTTCTCCCTCTTTCTGTGATTTCAGAATTAGGGCTATTCAATTTATATTTATCGGGTTTGTATTGCTAAATATAATCATAAGACATCCAACCCATGGGACGACCTACATAGTTGGATCCCAATCCATGGCGGCCCTTGCGTAAATTTTAAAAAAAAAAGTTTTTTTTTTTTTTCTTTTCGGTGCGCCATGTGTATCTGAGAGCACCAGTGCACTCTATTATCATGGTTAACCAGTGTGGTGATGGACATGTAATGTACCGTTGCACCTTGTTGACATAGAGCACCGTACGGTTTATTATACTATTTATGCGGTGCGTTTGGAAGACACCCACGCACCGGCGTCGGTGCGTAGACCATTAAAGGTGCACCGGTTTCTTGAGATTTTTTTTTTTTACTTAAAAATTTGACAATTTATTCATAAATATATTAATGGAATGACTGACAAGAGATCAAGTAATAAGAATACTGATAACACATCAAGGAAAGAAAAAAAGGCAAGTTGTTTGCAAATTCTTTACAATAAATATTATTTTTGAACTATATATAACTTTAACTAATATGTATTGTTTACTGTGTATCATGCAGAGCCACAAAATGACGAAGCTTGATAAGATTATTTATGATCTAGGACTAGAAGAGCGTAAAAGCTTGATGGAAAAATTGCGAAAGGATGAATCAGGTGAATGAAAAAATATTATCGATCCAATATGAGTTTATTTTTTTATTTTTCATTAATAATATAATTAAAATTATTAGATAATATGTGTGAAACAGTATATTAATCCACATATGTTTAATGTTCTACAAGGACCAACAAATCAGAAAAGGAATGTTGTTCTAAGAAAAAAAAATATAACATGCAAATGAAAATGAATTGCTCCTTAGCTCATCTGGAGTGGTGTTGGAGGTTAACGAAAGGAGAAAAATTTTTTACAAAAGTTTGAGGGATCTAGTGGAATGAATGTATAGACGTTCTTTCCACTTACAATACAAAAACCAATCCAATGATTCCAAGAACCAAATTTTATCTAAACTACAGGAAGAGTTTCCAGAGAATTGGTCAATGAGACATGTCAGACTTTTAATAGCAAAAATGTATAAAAAAAAAAAAAAGGAATGAAAAATTAATATTCCTTTAGATGTTTGTCTAGAATTATTTATAAATATCACTTTTGTTATACTTACTTTTCATATCATATCAATATGAAAATTAAATAGTTTATTTCCATGTTACATTTTTAGGAAGATTATGAAAATCTCAAAAGATGAACGAGTTGATATCAGAAATATGCCAGTAGGAATGTCCAAAAAGGTGTACAAGGAGATGGTCAAAGAAATGGACAAAATTGCATCACGGGAGGAGCCATCTCAACAACAACGTGCTTCAAATGTAATATGTAATCATTGAATTTTTCGATCATTAGGTACAATAAATAAACAATTTAGCATTAAATATTAATTTCAAGTATTTCCTTGCAGAAAAGAAAAGAAAATGGAACCCATTCAACACATAAAACAAGACGACAAGGAAGAAAAGTATTGATATCTAAGTTTGTGAGTAATTGTTACTTCCTTATAACAACTTAACTAGATTTCATTTTTGTATTTTTTGAGTTGTTTTACAAAAATCATCATTGAATGTCTTCAAACAGGTGCTAACAATCAAAGAAGAACCATTAGAGGAATTGATTGAAATTGGGTTAAATATGGGTTGAGTATATGTTGGCATATAAGAACTTAATTGTGGAATTTGTAAGCATCTACCGATCTTGTTTTACTTAGCTCCGTCTATAATTAATAGAAAAAATAAATCTTTTATATTAAATATATGATTTGTTATGGGGTATAAAACTTGCAGGAAACAAAGTATGGCACTGCACCAACATATCAAGTCTTGAAAGATAGCATGTTACATGGTTTTGAAAGAATGTGTATAGTTTATGAGTCAATTGTTGCATTGGTACGCCATTTGTTTTCGATTTACATTGATGTATATTATTTAATATTGCAATTTTCATTATTCTCACCAATGTATATACACTGATTATAGTTTATTTTTATGTTGGTAGATGGAAGGTGAAGAAGAAGAAAACAATCAACACCGTGAACAAAACATTCCTGAAAATAACCCAAGTCATGGAAGTAGCTCTAGCAATAACAGCAGTTCAAGTGAAGAATGATTATCAGTATGTTTGGATATCAAAGCAAGGTGTTGTATTTTTTGAAAAATGTCTGTAAAATCAGACATTTTCTTTAATTTAATGGACATAGTGTCCCAATTGAAAGATAAAGGGATACCAATAACTATCTCATTTTGTATGACAAAGAATGTCTTATAATAATAATAATAATAATAATAATAAATTTTAATTTATTCTATTGCGTTCTCTATTTTCACTATTGCGTTCTCCATTGTCATTCTCAAATGCACTAATAAAAATTTAATTCATATGAATATTGTTATAAGATATATATGTGTCGACTTTTGATGAATAATGAATTTTAAAAAACCACAATAATTATGATATGATATAACAAATTAACCCAAACATCAAATTCAAATGCATTAATAAAAATTTAATTAATATGGATATTCTTATAAAATGTGTCAACTTTTGATGAATAATGAATTTAAAACAATCATAATAATTGCACTGTGACAGGTCGATGTTTCTAAAAAATACAAAATTAAAACTAGTGTGTGTATTCTTATACCGGTGCGCTTGTATTCTTAAGTGCACTGGTGCGTTTTTACGACCTATGGGCAGCGCACAAATACCAAAACTAGTTAAAAATATCGAGGCGTTTGTGTGGTACGACACTCCGGTGCATTTATGTCTATATACGCACTGGTGCTGTTTTATAACCTATGGGCACCACATGAATATTGATACCAATTATAAATCTCGGTGTGTTTATGTGATGCTATGCACTAGGGAATTTCTGTGTCTATACAAACCGGTGCATTTGTATGACCTATAGGCACCGCATGAATACCGTTTACCAATTATAAATCTCAGTGCATTTGTGTGATACTGCACACCGGGGCGTTTATGTGTCTATACGCATCGGTGCATTTGTATGACATATGGGCACTGCAAGAATATCGATACCAATTATAAATCTCGGTGCATTTGTGTGATACTGTGCACCGGTGCATTTCTTTAAGTCTACACACTGGCGCGTTGATACGACCTATGGGCACCGCTCAAATCCCAATTCCAATTAGAATGGCCCCGTGTGTTGTATCACCAACACTACGCCTATGGTTGTTTTATATCTTAATGGCCCAGTGCATTCTCCTTCGACTGCCCCGAGGCTCCAGCTAAAGGTACGCACGGGTGCATTGAATCTTGATTAGTGCACCGATGAAAAAAACATCGGTAATTACCTTGGGCCACCCATTTTTTTTAGTTGTGTTGAATTTCCATTAAAAGCTCTGCCAAAACCTCTGTAACCATAAACGGATGTTGTATCATATGTTTTTCTGACAATTTTGGCCAATTTTATAACACTAAAAACTTCCTTTATAACCTCCGCTAGAGGGTCTTTTCCTTTTAGTGGGTGAGCCTCAAGGCTTACCAAGAGTGTGATCACAGCCTAAACAACTAGGAGGGAGGTCTACTTTGGGCAACATGCATTGAAACCTCCAAACCCTAGGTCATGGCGGTCGGCTTGGTGCATAGCGTTTATTATTATTATTATTATTATTATTATTCCGATATCAAGAACACCTACCTTTATTAAGAACAGAAAGAAGTTTTCATTTAATTTACGTTCACAGTATTTCTATTTATATGTTGTGCAGCCTTTGAAGATAAAAATAAGTGGTTAAGGGGGTAACAATGTATATGGATCCATAGGGTTCATAATACTGTATTATAAACTTTAAGTGAAAATATTCAAAAGTGGTAAAATGAAGGGAGAAAAGCATAGTTAAAAATTGCTATAGAAATAAGTAAATTAAGAATTAACTTTGAAAATATGTTCAGATGTTAGTTTTTATGTATATTGATATATTGAAAAGTTTATGCTTTCAATATAATTGGATGGAAAAAGTAGTTAATATATTATTATTACTATTTAGATAAAATACTCAAATTGGTGAATAAAAGTGCGCGAAGAAAGCTATTTAATCTTATAAAAATGGGATAAAACTATTAGTTTTATATATATATATATATATATATATATATATATATATATATATGAAATATTTAAAAAATATAAATTTTCAAACATGTTTAATAATATTATAATAATATGAGGAAGTGTTAAAAAGGAATATTTGTATTTTAAAAGTGATGGATTCAAAATTTAAGGAATTAAGTTAATATAGATTTGGTTGATTTGTAATGTAAGATGTTATTATTTATATATGTAGTTTTTTTTTTGGAATTTGAAATTCATATTTTCTATGTATAAATTAATATAAGAGACATAAATTACAAAATTATAAAAAGAGTATAAACAAGTTGTAATTATAACCCTATATATTTATATAGATAATTAAAATTAAAACTTTTTTTTAATCAACTAGCTATTGATTATCTATATTTAACATATAAAGTTTGAAAAAATATATTTATGATTATATTTCCAATAATGGTTAGTAATTTATGAATTATATTGATGAGACAAAGTTGAAAAGCAAGACCACTTATATTTTCAACCATAACTAAAAGGCCTTTTAAAAATGATGTTATCAAAAAATTTAACCATTGATCATAAATTATTGGATTGATAAAGGATATTCACAATTATAAGGAAATTGAACATGTTGAAGTAGTTAAATAACTCAACAAATTGGTTTTTACACAATACTAACAATAAATCATTGGATTGATGAAAGGATATCCACAATTATAAGGGAATTGAACATGTTGAAGTAGTTAAATAACTCATGAAATTGGTTTGTACAAAATACTAACAATCACTCCATATCACTCAAGGAAGGGGAGTGAATCACTTGAAGAAGAGAAAAGCATTTCTCTATAGGTAATATTAGTTTTCGCTTGAAATCATTGCAACACCTATGTCTTCTAATTCAAAAATTTAGGAGCTTGCATGTACTCTAGAAATGTGCATGCATCCATGTTTGAATTGCATTGGTCCTTTCTAAGCCTCCACACATACCCCATGCATGCCTCTCCATGCTTCCTTCCATCTAAGTTGCAATAAAAGCATGTGTGTATTTTTAAAATATTGCATGCATTTTGGAATGCACATGTTGATAAAAATACATGTGCATTCCTCTATGAAAACAAAGTCTTCAACCAAAAACAAAGTTAGCGATGAAATAAAGGGGCTTCATCCCTAAATGAACCTTCTTAAGCTCAATTTCTATGGATAGGGAAGGAAATCCCATGGGCCTCAGGCACTAGACATAGCTTCTTGGGTTTGCTCGATATATACAACACCTACGAATCATAGAATAGGCCCTCTTTAAGGTGTCTTTGACATCAAAGTTGGAATGGATGTTAGGGAAAGGTTTTTTTCACCAAAGATGGTCATGAGTCCCTAACCATGTTTAAGGAAGGAAAAAAAGTGCCTCGTGATATTTTTGAAAATTATAGGACTAAAGAACCTCGATTGTGTCCTTGAACCAACATATGAGTCCTCTATAGGGGTTCTCTACAAGCCTTAAATTGTAATATAGGTGCCATAACTAGGTTGTATGGTGTGCAACTGGGTGTTAAGGAATAAACGTGGTGATGGGGTAAACAATGGCCTTAAGGATTCAATGAACTTTGTTAATCTCAGGTACCAAGAAAAACACTTAAAAATCGTGATACAAGCCCTCTCAAGAGACTATTTACCATCCATGTTACATATCAATGTCACTGAAAGGTCTAGGGCATCATGGATGGGTATTAAGTCCTTGACCATATTGGATGGAAAAAAACAAGAACCTTCAATGTTAAGGCTTGGTTCATAGAATCAAGCACCATGGATGATTCCTTCAATCAACATACCAACTTTTGTATTGTATCATTCACATAAAAGAGAGAAATGGATCTTGTGACTAGGTTAACTATGAACTAAGAACAAATCAAGTGAGCACAGTAACAAACTTGTGACCTAAACAAAGCTTCATAGGTGCAACTGACATTAAGCACATATAAAAACCATGAATCTTCTCAAGATATATTTATGTCATGAAGAGATCCTTGGACCACCACATGAGACCCATGTAAGATATCTTTAACCTACTAATGGGATATGGGAGCAATGATTAAAACATAAAATATGTCTTAAATAGGAATGTTTCATAAAACCACACCAATAATGTTTCTTTAGTCCATGGATAAGGTTTTTTACCATCTAATTAGGATAAGGTTTGTTACCATAAGTTTCATGTACTGAAAATTTTCCTTGAGGGTTAAACATGGTTAGTGGGAAACATGGGGCTTAAACCCTATAAATGAATATCTTGGAATCAAGTACCATGGTTAGTGGAGGAAATTACTTGGACCTTTCTCCAAAAGTGTAGATTTTTTGTCTTGATAGAAAATAAAACCTACAAATCATAACAAAAACACTTTCTAAGGGGACTTCAACATTAGACTTGGATATGGATACCATTAAGGGTTTGTGTGTTCCAAGGATGGGTTGTGGAGCCTTAATCATGGTTGAGGAGGCGGAAAAATGGTTTAGGACATTTCTCAATCTCTCAACCTTAGGATATTACCCAAACCAACAGTTGAGTCCTATTTGGGGATTCTTTACAAGTATTACTGTGAGATACATGCGCCAGATTCAATTTTGAGCACTATAAAAGGGATTCAATTCTTAAACATGGAAAGGGAGGAAACAAAGGACTTAAACACCAATCGAAACTTCTCAAACTAAATCCCCATGAACTAGACCTATAAATTATGATATGAGCCTTTTATAAGGAATATTTGGTATCCAAGTATCACAAAAACACAAAAATACATTATCTTACCAAATACACTCTTGCTCATGTTGGGGGGTGAGGACACGACATGTGTCCTTCAAGAAGGTAGTTCCTTCATATGCATAATCATTACCAATTGTAATATGATCATTATACCAACTGAATAACCTATGATCAAACCATTTTTGGGTATGTCCTCCCTATAGTCTACTCTTCAAGTCGGTCCATCACACCATGCAAGGATCAAACATGATAGCATAAGGGTATAATACCCTTATTTCAACATCGAACCCCATTTCTAAAAGACAGATACAAGAATAATTCCATATCCAAACTATTTATACTTCCCCATCCAACAATGGCTGAGTTGGTACTTCATGTTGATCAAAAAACCCTTGCACCAATTGAATGTGGTTGGTTGCTTACATTATTTCATTATACCCATCTATATCTTAGAGGCTAAATGAGGCCCCGTGGAGCCTACTCCACTGGTAATAGTAAATAGTATGGTGTAGAGAATGAAGTTAATTACTTATATTATTGGTATCTTGCTGCTAACATTACATGCCAATGGCCCACAATATTGAGCCACATACTCATCTAAAAAATCCTTTGTTATACTTTTCCAAGCTGCCACCACTATCTTGCTGTGACAACTTAGTAAGGAAATGAATTTCCTCTACCTAAAACTAAAAAAATTCTCCCTTTACCAAAAAATGTTGATATTGGGGACTCCACATATCAACTAGTCATTGAAGTAGCTCTATTATTAATTTCATACTTTGAGTCTTGAAGAAATTCAACATGCCACAATTCCACAAAGCACGTAAAGTAGGGGTTGAGCTAAGGATCTCATATCATCTTCTTGGTTATCTCTCTCCCACCATATAATCATCTTGCATTGTCTCTTGCATAAATGAAGAGCTATATATTAGATTCACATTGACGTATAATACATTCTTGTGAAAAAAATTCATCATGCATAGATTTAAGGTTGAGTTCAGTAATCACTCCTAAAATCTTTCCCACAAGGTGACAACCACTACTAGGATTTTTCTATAACACCCACTTCCCACATCTACTCAAGTAACTGGCCAACTAGGATAAACATGCGATGAGAGGATAATATAAGAGATTCAACCTCCTAGGTGACCTTAAGGAAGTGGAACCGAGGGAAACATAACATAAAGACATTGTACAACAACAATAACACCCCAGGAGGTAACCCAACATTTCAGGCCTCTTACCCCTGGGTCACACTAACCTTTTTACCTCTTTGAGCCATAGATGCAGGCATAGGATTGAAATCCAGTGTCCAGGAGGCTATAGACACAGGCATAACACTGCATTCCAATGTCCATGGCCCCAATTCCTCAGTTCTGTGACATTGTCCCCGAGATTTGCACCACATTTTCAGGCCCAGAACTTAGTTCTTTGCCTAGAACTTCATGAAAATTTCAGAGATGATAAATAACAATAAGACAGTGATATAGAAGAAATCACATCAACAATAACTCATTTGGACCCCTCTTAGCCATGAAAAGAATTTTGTCAAACATTCCACGAACATGAAAGCTACAGGTATAAACAATAGAACCGAAACATAAGGGTCTCATACTTGTATGATAATCACTAAGAAAAATTTATCCCTTACATCATTAGTTGCAATACAATATATTTTACCATATACACATTGTGAATTCATTTATAAATAAAAAGACGGGGAGAACCATACAATCATCATTAATAAAATGCATGCATATAACCAACATAATAACAACATAAATAGAGTGGATACAACAACAATAAAATCCACATAATAACCTGTACAATTATACATCAAATAAAAAATGAATGAGATTCTATTTAAAGAATGTAAAAAAAAATCGAAGATGGGACTTCCATGTTTGACCTGACCATATATTGGCTGAACCAAATTTCTCTTTAGCTAATCACCCTCGTGCCATATTCCAAGCATGAATGTGGGACTCAAACCAAAAGTACCAACCATGGAATCTCGAGGCTAAACCACCTCACCCTAATCAATAAAAATTAGGATTTTCCATGATCCACATGAGATCACTATGCCAATACAATAAAAATGTCATAATCTAGTTTATCATGATCTACACCCGACCACTAGGCCAACATAAGCATGGATATTACCGAATTCTCTCTGCATAAACAATGAGAAATTTTCCTGTCTCCTAGTATCTTAGGATTTACCACAACCCAGTGTCTGAATTAGGGGTCACTAGGCCCTAAATCAAGACATAATATCTAGGCTTTACCATATATACCAAACCCATGATTTGTATGCCCGATGGAGAGAAAACCACCTCTCAAGCTTTACCGCAATCCAAACCTGTATCACTATGCCCTAAACTGAGGTAACACATAAATTGGTTGTGTCATATAATTTGGAGATCTACCTCACTCATCTTCAAATCCATTCGGTAATCAAGCTAAACCAAAACATGAGAATTCCACAACACCATGGCTATCCATAAATGGCAAGGCTAGGCTGAAAACACTGTCACACCTGACAAAACCTATGCCATGATAGAAAAGAACTACATGCAATACCATGCATGACAAATCTAGAACATGAAAAACAATATCTCCAAAGAATATTGTTGGAGCTACTTGATTCCTTCTCATCCTTGCTTTCTTCCTCCTCCTTCCTACTTTCTTTCCTTTCTTGGTCCAATGCCAAAATGATCCAAGAAACTGTAAGTGTCCAAGGCTGAGAGAGAGAGAGAGAGAGAGAGAGAGAGAGAGAGAGAATAATGAGAGAGCTCCTAAATCGATCTAAAAAAAAGTATCAACTGATCCTCATAAGCCTTTTTATAGAATATGCCTCTATTTTCTTCATTTTCCATTATTTTCCTTCATTTTCCTCCTCACATGAAACTTGTGACCTTTCACCTCCCGTTTCTCTAGATTTCCATTATTTTCATAAATAAATGTGCCAAAATTCCAATTTTCCTTTCCAAATCCTTTTCCTTTTCCAATTTCCCTAGTCATAATAAACCAAATAAACACCCACCAGGATGTTTTTGCCTAACAATAGTCTTGGAATAAGTGTCCCATCAACCATGGTTATTATGTTTAACTTTATTACATGGAATTTTCACTAGGGTTGTTACAGAACCCTCCCCCCTGGGGGACACCGTCCTTGGTGTTCAACAACACATATACCTCAAAAAAACTAGTGAAAAGAAACCATACTTCCCATGGAGCTTTATAACATAGCTTTATGCAGTATTTACAATGATCACCCTGCTAAAAATCAAACAGTGTGACATCATAACAACATGAAAACTATAATGACATGACACCCATACCACTTATTGGAGATTTATAAAATATATTATGGTGGTATTTACATCCATACACATTTGTACATAAACCCGAGCATTACATCAAAAAATCACCAAAACATATTCCAAACATATACCAACATCACACCAAAATTTCTTTGCATTAACCGGAAAACAAGGAAGGATACATGGCCAACATCTGATCCCCCATCTCCCATGTAGCTTCATAGGGCCCAACGTGTTTCCATTGTACTTTAACATTCTATGTTGCTCGGTTTCGGAGCATGATCACCTTTTTTTGCAATATACACTAAGGCTCCAACTCGAATTATCCATTTCTTTCCACCTGCAATACATACCGGTCAATCACGTGATCAACATCTTTAACATACTTCTTAAGCAATGATATATGAAAGACATCATGGAGTTTCACTATGGAAGGCAATGCAAGTTGATAGGCCATTGGTTCGGTCCTCTAAATTATCTTAAAGGGTCCATAAAACCTTGGTGCCAACTTGGCACACGATCCATTCTGTAAGGAGCTCTTCTTGGGCTTGACATGAAAGTACACATTATCCCCAACCTAGAACTACTTGATCGACTTGTTTCTATTTGCATAGATATTCTACTTATCATGTGCTTCCTTCAAGTTCTTCTTAATCACCTGTATTTCTTGTTCCATTTCTTCCAACATCTTTGTCTAATCAATACCCTATTAACCGGATCACTTCAACTAATATGAGTGTTGCAACTCCTCCCATACGTAGCCTTACACAGAATCATCTTCAATGACTCATGATACCCTTTGTTCTAGGAAAAATATACCTGTGGACTATGCTCTTCCCACTTGCATTGTTGATGCATCACATACATCCTCAACATAACCTCCAATACCGTATTGACCGTCTGAGTTTGTCGATCTGTATGAGGATGATAAGTTGTGTTGAAGGCAACTTGGTGCCAAAACCTGCAAAAAACTCGTTCCAAATCTTGGAAGTGAAATTTTAATCCATGTCTGACACGATATTTTTTGGAACACCATGGAATCTAACTATGTCTATGATGAACACCTATGCTACATTGCTAGCTAAATATGTGGTCAAGTTGTCCACAACAACCATGTTGGAATCATGATGTCTAGTTATCTTAGGAAAACTTGTGATGAAGTCCATGGAAATGATCTCCCATTTCCACTCTAGAATCGAAATCGATTGTAACATTCCACATGGATGCTTACACTCTTCCTTAACCATTTTACAATCCAAAGATATGGCTACAAACTTCGCCACATCCTTCTTTAAATTCGACCAATAGTAGAATCTATTCACTATAGTCAATGTATTCTAATAGCCTCACTGACGTGAATATGGTTTCACATGATCCCTCAAGATCACCTTATTGAGCTCAATGTTGTTTGGAACATATATATTTTCTCTAAACCTAACCAATCCATCTGTTATAGATGGTAGTCCAAATATTGTACACGTGTACCTGTACCTGTACATGTACCTATACCAACACGTGTACCTGTACCTATACCAACACCTATATATGTACCTATACTAACACTTATACCTGTACCTATACCTGTATCTGTACCTGTACCTATTCCAACACTTGTACCTATACCAACAACTATACATGTGTTGGGCAGTGAAAGAGGTATGAAATTACTATGTATTTTCTCATTCTTTTACCATAGACATACTCCTTTTTTCCTTGGAAAGGTAATTTATTGTAAGAATTACAATAGAATTGGAAAGTTTTATGTTTAGTACGAAAAGATGACTAAAGGTTACTTTTTTATTGACAAAACAGGAATTCGACGAGGTGAACAACTGTACCAAAGGCGGGGTTGAAAATAATGTAACTACTGCTCCATCAGCATTGAACCATATCCAACCAAAGGCAAGGAGATCTGAACGAATAGCCTAGAAAAGGCAGGGGATAGCTCGGCCTAGATCAGAGTAAACATGATGATGACTAAACAAAGAGGAGCGAATCCCTCAGGATCCTTCGATCCTGAGGGATCACTGTTCAAACTCATCTTATTCTTTGATTTGTCCATCGAGATTTGATATATAAAGCAATGTCTTTTAGTGACGAAGGGGAAGGTGTTGTTGAATTCAGTGAGTTAGTCGAAAGGATTTACATTTAAACATTTTCTCTGTAATATAATGTTTTATTGACTCTCGACTTTGAGAGAACCTTCTCTGTAATGCTTTATGTTGGTTTAATATAAGACATGCATTTCATCCATCTTCTAAAGATCTAAATTAGCCCAGCAGTATTTCACTGATGCTAAGGGCCCGGCTCTGGTGGAATCACTTCGCTGTTTGTATTTTTAATCCTTTCTTACTGTCGTGTGAAGTGTGTTTAATGTTTATTTCAATTACAGAATTGGTTTATCGTTGTTAGATCAAATACAGATTCACTGCTATTTCATCCTTCACAAGAAGCACATTTTCCATTTGGTTATCTTGTTATCATTATAAGGCTTTGCTGTTCTATATCTGATTTGAGTTCTTATTCCATTAGTTTATGATTTGTTATAATTTATTGTTGCGTGGTAAGTGGCTGTCGACAAGATTGAAGCATGGAAATCTAGTTGCTTGATTATGTTAGAATTGTAATTGCTGTTCATTTTTTGTTGTTGTTCCATTTCTGTTCATTATTTATTCATAGTCTTTGATTAGCAAACAGATGAGTTATAGTTACATGCTACTATTCCTTTCCAGATTTTGTTTCTTTTAAGTTACTTTCATTGAATTTTCTTTTGTTTCAATTGCTTTAAGATCAGCAACTGTAGAGTATAGAGGTTATTGCTTCCAATTTGGTTATCTTGCATCGATTTCTAAGGGAAAGAGTTATTTCTACTGCATCCCTGATCGATGTTTTGCAAGATTGATGTAGTTTAATCTTTCCATTCATGTCACTGTAATTAGGTTTCTTTACACGCATTTTGTTACTTTTTCATTTAACATTCTATACTACATCTTCATAGCATTTCTCTTAGATAATTGCAGCCTCAGACAGAGTACACTCTTGAAATAAAAAGTTGCTCCCGTATTGATGATTAATGTGAGATAAATAGGTGTTCAAAAGATACCTTTTTATGACTCGACATTTTGGTGCCGTTGCTGGGGAGAGTGTATGCCATTTCAAAGGAGTGATGCACAGCTGATTTTATTCTGCTTGCGAAGAATTGGGTATTAAAAATGGAAGGTAAGAACCTGCGCACTGGGAAAGAAACACACTTGCTCGCAGCCCGCTTCACAGAAGAAGTAGGTAAACTTCTTTCTCTAGGTAGGAATGAAGGTTTGTTTCCTTGAATGAATAAACCAACTAAGCGAAACAAAATTACTCCTAAAACTAAAAAACCTAAGGGACCAGTGACCCTTGGGCGCACAACCTTTATTGACAAAATCCTTAAAAAAACTGAATCTCAGCCATCAGTAGGATTTAAAAGAACTATTTCTAGATAGCCTACTAGTTCCCTTCAGGCTACAGAGTCACCATCTAAAGCCTTTGCTGAGATACACAGTCAAACAAAGGGAATTGAGCGAGATTCCCAAGAAATTGAGAATCCTTGCATAAGTTTCCTTCAGGAAGGGAACTCTAGCAATCTCCGAGAAGGAGAAGGGGAAACGGGAGAAACCAGAGACTCAAAATCTCCTATTAAAGTTGCCCAAAAAATAAGCAGCCTAGATAAGGGAAGTGTTGTTCAACTTATTCAGAACCAAGGTCCTGAATCACCTCAAACAATAGGTTAACAGGAAATACTTATTATTCCAGACAAAGGGAGTGCTTTCAGAGTCATTCCTGCCCCTTCTCGTCAACCTAGAAATTCCTTGGAAATCCCAGAGGGATATTGGCATATCTTCGATCAAATGGCCCAGAACCAGAATCAGAACTAGCAGGCACCCCAACAAACCTCTATGCTACAATATCCTATAGTAGATACTGCAGTCAATGCACCTATGAAAGCTATCCCCCTTCAACATATTCCCACATTTCATGGCTTAACATCAGAGGACCCAGATGCGTTTTTGTTTGAATTTGATGTGCTGTGCAGAGGATATGATTACACCACCGATGCCCAAAAACTAAAACTATTCCCTTCTACATTAAAAGGGGCAGCCTTGCGATGGTTTATGGGATAAGGTGGAGGTGTCATAACTGATTGGGATCATATGAAGGCTGCATTTTTAAAGAAATATCAAGATTGTTGTAGGTCTCGGAAGCTAAGAGATGAAATATTCCAAGTGACAACAAAACCAAATGAAACTTTGGAAGAATATTTGGAATGGTTTCAATACAATCTTCATAGATCCCCTTATGCATCTTTACCCTTACTTGATAATGTTTTGAAAACCACATTAATTAGGGGAATGAAAGATCAATGGGTTGAAACATTGAATATTATGGGAAAAGGTGATATATATCAGGAAAGTTATCCTAACATCATTTATTTGTGTATCAGGAGTTCGAGGGGCAATACAAGGTTGAAATCAGTAGAACATGATATAATTACAAGGGAAAATAAGACCTCTAATGAAGGTGTGACTCGTGTAGAGATTGGAAATATGCTAGAATACTTTAAGACAAACATACTTGGGACTCTAACAACGCAGTTCGATATTATGCAAGCCAAACAGAAACATGCAGAAGCAGAGAAAAACTTGGCAATATTCTGTCCTAGATGTAGAAAGAAACACAACCACAAAGAATTCCCATTGGATGTGATTAAAGTCTGCGCCATTTGCATGAAAGATCACCCTACAGAGGGATGTCCTTCGCTTCCTAGCCTAAAAGCAGTTTATAAGGAGGCAGAAGAAGAATCAGAAGTGGTATGTCTGCTTAATCAGCGTGACAATGGCAGCCGCGACCATCAGGTATGCCAAATGATCCATTTTCTTTTCAGCCTCCTCAGTATAATGCTCAACAATATAGTGGGATGTGGTAAAATCAACCATCTTTCCCCAATTGGTCACAACAACCATTTCCTCCCACATCTTGGCCAAATCAAACAAACCAAAATAATTGGCCTAGATTTCCTTTCTACCCACCATTTTGGCCTACACAATGCTCCCCCTCTACTTCCCAGAGTCAGGCCTCGTAGTTAAACTAGCAAAAACCTACAAATCAGCCAGCCGGATCAATTCCTCTCTCTCAACCTACACTGCCAGCTCCTTATACAAACCCCCAGACCAACTTAAGACCCCAACTCCCAGCCCAACCCAACCCAAACCCAAACAATAGGCCAGTTTAGTCTGTCCAAATAATGGAACCCCCAGAAATAGAAACTGAACTGAGGGAGTGCAATGATCTTCAATTAAGGTTTGGGCACATAGTGGAAACAGAGAGAAACAATGATGTCCATATTGAAGATCCGTTACCTGTAGAACAAACAATACAAAGTGAGAAGGAAGTTCAACAACAAAATCAACAATGCAGTCAACAGCAAGTAACAACTTCCTCTCCACCATTCCCATAACGATTAATTATACCTCGTCCATTAGAACAACCTAATTTTGATCTTCTGGGAGAATTAAAAAAATTGTGTATAAAAATCCCTCTCCTCCAAGCTATTCAAGACATTCCTATATATGAAAAAACCATTATGGAATTATGCATAAAGAAGCCAAAGAGGAGAACAATTACCAATCCTACTGTCCAAGTAGTCGATACCTTATCTGACTTATTATCAGGAATGGAAACACCTATCAAATATGAAGACCCAGGAAATCCTATAGTGACAGTACAAATCAATGCGCAATCATTTCCAAATGCCTTAGTTGATTTGGGAGCAGCAATCAATATTTTAACAACCACCAGCTGTCAAAAACTTGGCATTACATCACTAGAACCAACAACAACCTTGTTGGAATTGGCTGATCGATTGGTAGTCAAACCAGAAGGTATACTACAAGATGTAATGGTATCCATAGATTCCTGGGAATACCCTGCTGACTTCCTGGTTATCAACCCAAAGAACCGACTAGATGGACACCCGTTAATCTTAGGTAGACCTTGGTTGGCAACTGCCGATGCTTATATTGGATGCCAACAAGGCAACATAACAATAACAAGGGGAAATTATGTCAATAATTTAGCCCTATATCCCCCAGCCCAGCCAAGTCTATCAATAATCAAAACAAGAAAACCACCTGCATCATATCTTATGGAAACTATGAGATCACCTCTAACTATAGAAAATGCTCTTGATTTTAAATATCAAATAGAGGATGATATCATTAATAGTTTTATTAATAAACCACAAACCAGATCTCATTTGCAATGTCACATGATCAAGGCAGCATTCGATAATAAAGAAGAAGAAGATCCTTTCAAAGATATTCCTGATCAAGAAATACCTACTACTTCTGTGTACAATAGCAAGGTTGTAGAAATTGAGCCGGGAAAAACTCTAAACATTAACAAAAATCTCACTGCTAAACAAGAAGAGAAATTGGTCCAATTATTATGAAATTACAAAGCAGCCTTTGCATGGGATTACCCCGATATGAAAGGAATTGATCCTCAATTGTGTACTCACCACATTTATATTGAAAAATATGCAAGACCCATTCGCCAACCTCAAAGAAGACTAAATCCTCACCTTAAAGATATTGTGAAAGCTAAATTACAAAAACTATTGGATGTTAATTTCATCTACCCAATATCTGATAGCAAGTGGGTCTCTCCATTAGTGGTGGTACCAAAAAAGAACGGAAAGTGGAGGATATGTGTAGATTATCGTGAACTTAATAAGGCAACACAGAAAGACCACTTTCCCCTTCCTTTCATTGACCAGGTATTAGACACATTGGCAGGGAAGAAATTCTTTTCTTTCCTCGATGGCTTTAGTGGGTATAACCAAATCCAGATTGCCCCTGAAGACCAGGACAAAACTAATTTTACCTGTCCATGGGGGACATCTGCCTACCGAGTCCTACCTTTTGGCCTATGCAATGCCCCTGCTACATTCCAAGGGGAAATTCTCAGCATTTTTGCAGACTTAATAAATGAAGGCCTCGAAGTATATATGGATGATTTCACACCCTATGGGGATGACTTTTAGCCTGCATTGCAAAACCTAGAAAAGGTATTGCAAAGATGTATTGACACTAGGCTTTGCTTAAGCAACGAAAAGTGTCTTATGATGATGACCGAAGGAGTTATCTTAGGGCATTATATTTCAGCAGCTGGAATTCAAGTAGACCCAGCTAAAATTCAAATAATCTTGTTAATTCCCACACCCACCACACAAACAGATGTACGTAGCTTTCTTGGATTTTCTGGTTACTATAGAATATTTATAGAACATTATTCTCGAATAGCTGCACCTTTATATGCACTAACTGGAAATGTTGATTTCATTTGGACAGATAAATGTGACAATGCCTTCAATGATCTGAAAAATCTTGTTTCAACAGCCCCAGTGCTGAGGGGCCCAAATTGGAATTTGCCATTCCAAATTTCATTTGATGCCTTAGACACAGCAATTGGAGCAGTACTTGGGCAGGAGGAAGACAAGAATCCATATGCAATCTATTACATTAGCGAAAAACTATCCCCTACTGAATTAAATTATACTGTGACTGAGAAGGAATTTTTAGCTGTAGTACATGCTATAAATAAGTTTAGACATTATATAACTGGGTATCCTGTAGTACTATATACTGATCACTCTGCCATTAAATTTTTAGCAAATAAACCTGTTACAAATGGAAGAGTGACAAGATGGTTGATTTTACTGCAGGAATTCGATATCACAATCAAAGATCGACCTGGGAAAGAGAACCATGTAGCTGAATTTCTGTCAAGAATGCCAAAGCCAACAAATATAGAAGCAATTGAAGACCACTTTCTGGATGAACATCTCTTCGCTGTTACTATCAGAACATAGTGGTATGCTGATATAGAAAACTATTTGGCAATAGGTAAATTACCTAAACATCTATCCCTTAATGAACGTAAGAAAATAATACACCGTAGTACCCGCTTTTCCTGGATTAGGGGCTACCTATTTCATACAGGTGCAGATATGCAAATAAGGAGATGCATTAGGGAGGATGAGGTATTTGAAATCTTGAAAGAATGCCATGATGGACAGTGTGGCAGACATTTTGCAGATCATAGAACTTCCCATAAAGTTTTATGAACAGGTTATTATTGCCCTACTATCTTTAAAGATGCTAAAAAATTCGTGCAGGCCTATGATAGCTGCCAAAGGGCAGGTCACCCTGGGCAATCTAATGAAATGCCTTTGAACCCTCAACTAGTGATTGAACCGTTTGAACGTTGGGCACTCGACTTTGTTGGTCCCATTAGCCCTCCATCAAACCAAAAAAAATACATCCTAGTTGCAACTGAGTATGTCACCAAATGGGTTGAAGTATAGGCTCTTTCAAAAGCTACAGAGGACTCTATAATACAGTTTCTTTTCCAAATATTTGTGCACTATGGCCTCCCAAGCGACATAATCACAGATGGAGGACCACAGTTTTTAGGTAATAAATTAGCTGAAACATTGCAAAACTACCACATTCAGCACAAGATTACAACTCCATATCACCCATAGGCCAATGGCCAAGTAGAGAGCACGAACAAAGTAATCGAATCTATATTAACAAAAAC
This sequence comes from Pinus albicaulis, assembly GCA_034641835.2. Lineage (NCBI taxonomy): Eukaryota > Viridiplantae > Streptophyta > Pinopsida > Pinales > Pinaceae > Pinus > Pinus albicaulis. The sequence goes on from CM076580.1 coordinate 1,348,809,949, forward strand.
CGTTGCCTCTCATAGACGAGATTGGGCCTACAGATTTCCAGAAGCATTGTGGGAATATCGAACAACGTGGAGACCTACTACAGGGTATTCACCATACCAATTGATATTTGGAAAAGAACCCATATTTCCTATAGAATTTGAAATTCAAACATTAAGAACAACTCAAAAGGTGGGTCTAAATCTGAATGAAGCCCAGGCTAAAAGATTGAAACAAATTAATGAGTTATATGAAATTAGGCTCTTTGCTCTTTAGCACATAGCATTAATTCAACAACAGAGAGCCAAATGGCATGACGCCCATATCAAAGAAAAGATCTTCCGCGAAGGAGACTGGGCACTCCTATATGATTCTAGGTTTCAGGATTTCCCAGAGAAACTCCAGACACGATGGATTGGACCCTATGAAATACAAAAAGTGCATGATAATGGCACTATTACAATAGCCACCGTTGACGGATCTGGACATTCCTTTAAGGTAAATGGTCATCGAGTACGATTGTATCATAAACCGCTTACCCGGGAATCCTTTTACCAATAGTTACGGGAAGATTCTACCATGGAAATTCTCGCTGAAGGGGAGAAATCCTCCTCAGCACCAGTTTGTTAAATGATTCCTTTTTTAAAAATTTTGTACATAAAGTATTTTTCATTTTCTTGATTGTTGTTCATTTTTTCTAAAAATTTCTGTTTATATCATTTCTTTATTCCGCCATCGTTTTTTTTATGAAATTCTGAAAAAAAAAAGAAAAAACTCTGTTTATTTCATTTTTTTTGAGTTTTTCTATTCCTTTCCAAAGGAATAGCACTTCTGTTGTTCCTTTCAAAAGGAACAACAATTTTGCAGTATGCTTTTGTTGTTCCTTTCGAAAGGAACAACACTTCCGCAGATTGTTTTTGCTGTTCTTTTTAAAGGAACATCACCTTTTTTAGTGGATTGTTTTTTTGTTTTAAGCTAGAATTTTGAGAATTTTTTATCACTCTTCTAAAGGAAAATATATCATTTATAAACAATCATACAAATTAAAGCTTACCGTAATCAGCAAATCAAAAGAAATCATCATTTTTCAGGAAATTGTCTAGTAATGATAAGAAAAAAGGGAAAAGGGGCATGATCAATAACATAATTTTGCTACTTTATTACCATTGAATTAATTTGACCGATTATCTTTATCATGACTGGTTATTTCGCATATGCTATAACTTTCTTTGATTTTTATTTATGGAATAGGAATAAGGGCATATTTTTTTCTATTGAGATGTTCAGACTTCTTCCACCATCCCTACTCTTAAGGAGTGTTGAGCCATCATTTATAAATAACTGAGGAAAACTGCTATATGAAAAAGAAAAATATTTACATATTTTATTAATAATCTTATGATTTTTCAGATGGAGGATAGGGGGTGTCATCAAGAGCTAGCCTACCATGATCATAAGGAAGGCAGTGAAGTGGCATTCCCATTATGGCCACCAAACCAGGGATATGGTCCAACAGACAATTGAAAAAATCAACAATTCTTTGGAACAGGAGGTCTCATCACGAGCGGGCCTGCCCACCTTTCACTTCTTCCCAGTGAATGGCATTGTGGTTTATCTGGTCACCAAGCCAGCACAATGGCCTCCGTCATGATATTCAACAAAAATCACTTCCTCAGCATAAATAAAGGACAATGGTTCCGTGGGTAAGAAAGCAACTCTGTCAAGGTTATGGACACCTGTGGGCAACAGAGCTCTGTTGATGGTATTGGAGTCACATTTATACACATCAATAGTTATATTTAACCCTTTTCCTATATCTCTATTTAAATGTCAAATGAAAATATAAATCCTTTACCTTTACTTCCGAACCTATTATACATGAAAATCATTACAATCGATCATATTAGTCTCAAATGGTAAATAATGCAATTGTACTTATGTTTATATTATGCTGTCCCTTCTCCTCATATTTAAATCATTACAAAACGATTTTCTATCCATTACCGATTCATCACATGTGTTGATTTCAGTAATTGCTATAATTTGAGTGAATGTATCATAATTACGCCTGCTTTTTACTGCTGTACTACTGCTGTGCCACACTTGCCTCTCTCAATTGATGGTCGGGGACGACTTATCATTCATTCGAGGGGCACGGATGTCTGCATGCAGATCAAACCCCAAGATTTCTTTTCCTGTATTTGAACCAAATCCCTGCATTTTAGGAAATAACAAACTTTCAACGACATTATTCCTATTCACCGTGCTGTGCTATTCCATTGTGATTACTGTGTGTTGAGAAAAATTAACAGAGCGCAGAGACGATGGGAGGCCAGCCAATTCGCAATGAACCACAAGTGTTGATTGTTTCTGATGCTGCATGAGAAATTTTAGAAAGACTGGGGTGGATTACATATTTCATGAGGATACAACAACCCCATGAAGCAGTGGCCACTGAATTTTTATTGAACCTGCAGGAAGGATCCTCCATGGTCAGAGGAAGACAGATAGTTGTATCTGACGAAAAAATTGCAGAGGTGTCTGGCATCCCAGCGCAAGGGACTATTTGGACTCAGAAGAAGATTAGGATTCGAGAAGCCATGAAGATTTTTCAAGATGACGGGTAGACGTTAGTTATCAAAGGTAAAGGAGTTCAATCAGCGTCATTAGGAGAACTATGGATAGAGTTGGCCAAGATTGTGCAGGCTTATATAACGTGCGACAGAAGAAAGGATGTGGTAAGACCTCGCCACCTTAAGCTACTGGTTGTATTAAAATAGAAATGCACCATTAATTTGCCTACATTTTTAAATTCTTTGTTGCATGATACTGCTCGTGGTATAAGAAAGGCTCAACATGCAGATATGGTGGTTAGCCACCATTGTCTAATTAGATTAATAGTGAGTCGTAGCCTCACCCAGAAACAGACCAGCTGGGAAGAGTTAATATTTTCCATTGAAGGAGTGTTAGCTATACCTCCTCCAAAACGAAAGAGGATAGCCAGTTCAATAGCTGAGCCTTCTACTCATAGACAGTCCCTCCCATCGAAACGAAGTAGGAGGATGGTGGAAGGACTTCCGGGTAGCAGAAGCTAGCCCCTGGAATTGCACAGGTCAGAGGATGAACAACCTCCACAATTGGAGGGAGTAAGCCCTCGTACTGATGAGGAAGAAGAATTGGAAGGAGAAATTCGCTACTTGGATGAAGAAGAAATAAGTTTCCACACTGGTAATGAAAAATAATCTAGTGCAGAGGAAGGAGATAATGAGGAAGAATAAATCGAAGGAACTAATGAGGAAGAAGAAGTTGAAGGAGAAATTCGGTATTCGGATGAGGAGGAAGGAAGTTATCATACCTGTGAGGAGGATGAAGACAATCATAGCAGCGATAAGGAAGGAACAGAGACTCCCGAAAATGCTATCGTAAGACCTTTATAGGAAGACCAATTGGCCTGCATTTTTTCCAATATGAGTGATTATGCACAGACTCATAGCCCCTTGGACCTCAATATTGATATTAATCAACTACCAGAGTACTCTGTTATCGATAAAGAAACAGCTGGAGAAATGTTGAATGAAACAAAAATCCCTAGCGAAGCTAGGGTTGCTTCTCATGAGAGACGTGAACAGGAGAAAGAGAATACCGAAGCTGGAAGCCCCCAGGAGATTGTAGAGTCAACTGAGAATATGATCCCCGAAGAATTTAGCCAAGGGCATATGAATGTGGAAGAAGAACCCCAAGAAGAATATCAAGAAGAGAATTTAACTGAAGGCACAACTGATATAGACCAAAACTCTGTTGAGTAAACGGGTTCAGATAAAGGAGAGGCTGTTCCATTAAGAAAGAGGAGGAAAAAAAATGAGATTGAGAAGCTTCGTAGGGAACAAATAAAGCTTCATAAACTAGTAGAATAGCTCAGGCAAACCATTAGGGTTCTGAGAATGAAACAGATGCCTAAGCGAGCCCCTAAGAGAAGAAGCATTTCTATCAAAATAATTTCGAAAAAGAGAAAGGTGACCACTAATAGGAACCCCCAAGTTACATAAGAAACCATACCTGAGCCTAATTATGAGGATGTGGAGCAAAAAATGGCTGTTCTAACACAAGTTGTTCCAGAGGAACCTGTTTTAAGTGAAAATATGCAATTTAGTAGTCAGAACACTTTTAGTGATCCGACACTGGTCAGACTCCAAGAAGAATTGACACAGGCCCGAATAGAAAGGCAGAGATTGGAGGAAGATACTGTCCCAAGAAAGAGATATCAGGAATTGCAGAAACAAATGAGAACTATTCATGAAGCAGAAGCTGAAGCTCATGAAAAATATCGGAAAGAAGAGGTAAAGGCTGATAAGGTAATGAACCAACTAAAACTAACTTACAATCAAATGGACACTCTCTGCTCCTTGTATACTGATATCTTAGCCTGTAGATGCTCCGCCAAAAAATATGCTTTGTTTTTACTAGAAATATATTTACAATTAAAGATCAAGGAAGTTAGGGCAGGGAAATCCATAGAGCTAAAAACCATAGATGACTTTGTATCATGCTGCAAACTTTATGGGATCAAAGTACAATGCCTTTTGTGTGAATTTTACTTGCATAATCTATTACTTGAAAATGACTATGAATCAAACCCTAGCCCTTTTATTGGAGATGTTTAGTTTCAGGAATTCATTTTCTTTGCTGTAAATAAATTAAAATGGCTTAAATCCTATAACGCCTTTCAAAGGCGGGAAAATGTGTTAGATCTGTGGGTCAGGAGTGAACCTCAGAACCCACTTCAATTTTGGGATAGACAGAAAAGTTTGATGATAAAGGAAGATGTTACCCAAACCCTGGGGCCTGTCCACAAATCAATTATTTTGAATGGAACAGACTATTTCTCATCCATTAGAAACCAAGCTTATATAGCAGCCAAGGTCCGGTGGAGAACCTTGAATCAGAATGTGAAAAATAGGGAACCATTTAATTATAGAAACTTTGGGCTAGCTGCAGACCGCTTGCTTTCCTATAGCCATCTCGTTTTAAAAGAAGGACCATACTGGTTAGGATGTAGGTTCCACAGCCCTATTGCATGGTACCCTGCTTCGGACTACAAAGCTATTTATGAACTTCCTGAAGGATAGACAGAACATGTTTTTGAGTAATTAGCTGCACTACGTGGTTTTAGGCCTGTCAATGATAAACCTTACCCAGTTTATTCTTTGACTGCTCTCCATGTGAACTATAGTTTTCATGAGGACATGAAAAAGATTAAGCAGGGGGGTATGTTGGGCAGCAAAAGAGGTATGAAATTACTATGTATTTTCTCATTCTTTTACCATAGACATACTCCTTTTTTCCTTTGAAAGGTAATTTATTGTAAGAATTACAATAGAATTGGAAAGGTTTATGTTTAGTACAAAAAGATGACTAAAGGTTACTTTTTGATTGACAAAACAGGAATTCGACGAGGTGAACAGCTGTACCAAAGGTGGGGTTGAAAATAATGTAATTGTTGCTCCATCAGCGTTGAACCATATCTAGCCAAAGGCAAGGAGATCTGAACGAATAGCCCAGACAAGGTAGGGGACAACTCGGCCTCGGTCAGAGTAAACAGGATGATGACTAAACAAAGAGGAGCGAATCCCTCAGGATCCTTTGATCCTGAGGGATTGCTGTTCAAACTCATCTTATTCTTTGATTTGTCCATCGAGATTTGATATATAAAGCAATGTCCTTTAGTGACAAAGGGGACTGTGTTTTTGAAGTCAGTGAGTCAGTCGAAAGGCTTTACATTTAAACATTTTCTCTGTAATATAATGTTTTATTGACTCTCGGCTTTGAGAGAACCTTCTCTGTAATGCTTTATGTTGGTTTAATATAAGACATGAGTTTCATCCATCTTCTAAAGATCTAAATTAGCCCAGCAGTATTTCACTGGTGTTAAGGGCCCGGCTCTGGTGGAATCACTTCGCTGTTTGTATTTTTAATCCTTGCTTACTGTCGTGTGAAGTGTGTTTAATGTTTATTTCAATTACAGAATTGATTTATCGTTGTTAGATCAAATACAGAGTCACTGCTATTTCATCCTTCACAAGAAGCACATTTTCCGTTCGGTTATCTTGTTATCATTATAAAGCTTTGCTGTATTGTATCTGATTTGAGTTGCTGTTCCATTAGTTTTGGTTTGTTATAATTGATTGTTGCGTGGTAAGTGGCTGTCGACAGGATTGAAGCATGGAAATCTAGTTTCTTGATTATGTTAGAATTGTAATTGCAGTTCATTTTATGCTGCTGTTCCATTTCTGTTCATTATTTATTCATAGTCTTCGATTAGCAAACAGATGAGTTATAGTTACATGCTATTGTTCCTTTCCAAATTTCGTTTCTTTTAAGTTACTTTCATTGAATTTGCTTTTGTTTCGATTGCTTTAAGATCACCAACTGTAGAGGATAGAGGTTATTGCTTCCAATTTGGTTATCTTGCATCGATTTCTAAGGGAAAGAGTTACTGCTACTGCATCCCTGATCGATGTTTTGCAAGATTGATGTAGTTTAATCTTTCCATTCATGTCACTGTAATTAGGTTTCTTTACACACATTTTTATACTTTTGCATTTAACATTCTGTACTACATCTTCATAGCATTGCTCTTAGATAATTGCAGCCTTAGACAGAGTACACTCTTGAAATAAAAAGTCGCTCCCAGATTGATGATTGATGTGAGATAAATAGGTGTTCAAAAGATACCTTTTTACGACTCGACAACATGTACATGTACCTATACCAACACCTGTACCTCTACATGTGCCACTACATATATTTTTACTCTGTTGTAACTTGTACATAATTTCCATATACATGTGATCCTATTGACCTTCCGGCAAGATCCTATCTTGTAAGTCTGTCCCATAGGATCTCCTCGTTGTTATGAGATTTACCTATAGCCGCTTGTTAAGATAAAATGTGAACCTTTTCTCATATCCCTTGATGCACTTGATCTCAGAGTCAAACTCACTGATCGTGCCCATCCATCTAGCTTCCCTAGCGTTCATATTTGGTTCATCAAATAAGTACCTTAGCCCAATGTGATCGCTCATTAGTACAACCGTCTACCAAGAAGATAGTGCCTCCACATCTTCAATGCATGTATGATCGCTTCTAGCTCAAGATCAAGTGTTGGCTAGTTTTTCTTGTGCTCATTTAGTTTTCATGATTCATAACTTACCACTTGTCCATCGCCCATAAGGACCCCACCAAGTCCTCTCTTGCAAGCATCTGTATACACTACAAAATCCTTCTCTGGATTCACAATCTTCAACAATGGAGCATGTGTTAACAACTACTTAAGATTCTCAAAACTAGCCTGACCCTCCTCTGTCCAATCAAACTTCTTACCTTTCCTTTGCAATGATGTAATAGGGTAAGAAATCTGTGAGAAGTTCCTGATGAACCTCCTATACTAACCTGCCAATCACGTGAATGATATCACCTCATCTACATTCTTGGGAGCTATCCATTCCATGATGGCCCTTATCTTTTCTGGATCTACTGTGATGCCATCCTTGGAGGCAACATGTCCCAAGTAATGTACCTCATTTTGGAATAAACTACATTTGATGAGGTTAGCATAAAACTGGCGCTCTCTCAAAAACCTCAACACTGCTGCTAATTGCTTGACATTCTCTTCCTCATTTTTAGAATATACCAATATGTCATCAATGAGCACACTAAAAAAATTGTGCAAATAAGGACGCAACACATTGTTCATCAAAAAGAGAAATGTAGCTAGGGAATCAGTCAAATCGAATGAAACTATAAGAACTCATAATTACCGTACTTGGTCCTAAATGCGGTCTTGTATATGTCCTTCTCTTTGATGTGTACTTGATGATATTCCAATCTCAAGTCGATCTTAGAGAACACTTTTTCTACTTTCATATGATCAAACAAATAATTGATCCTAGGTAATCTGTACTTTTTCTTGATGGTCACTTTGTTTATATGCCTGTAGTCAATGGACAATATGAGAGTGCCATCCTTATTCTTCACGAACAACACCGGTGCACCCCATGGCGATACACTTGGCCTAATGTAACCTTTGTCAAACATCTCTTTTAGCTGCAACTTTAATTCTACCAAATCAAGTGTGCTCATATTGTAAGGTGCCTTTGATGTTGGAGTTGCCCTTGAGACCAACTCAATAGAAAAGTATACCTTTGCAGTGGTAACTCTGAAATAGAAATAAATTGATCACAAAGCTTACCATCCATCTCAATGATAGAAGCCTGGTGATCCACTTTTCTGTTGTCCAATGCTACATAAATATGAGGAATGCTTTGTTAAACATCCCCAACAGTCTGCACCTCCTATGCATTGTATATCTCAAGCCTACCACCCTAATTCTATGGAGAGTCTTTCTTAATATGCTCCTCACCACATGTCCAACAATTACCTCCCTACTGTTGTTTTGGCCTATGTACCTATCTACCTGTATTGAACTTCTTTTGCGGTGCCACATTTTCTTTCTCTTCTACATTCTAAGGCCTTACTCTCTTAATCAACCATTTTAATTTACCTTTTTCATTCCATTTCCATCCTGTTACACGTTATTTTGTCACCATGACATTTGACTGTATATATAGGTTCATCACTACCTATATTATGCTCCCTTAAAAGTCAAAAACCCTAATGTTCCTAAACCAAGTCTTGGAATTGGAGAAAAGCTCATTAAAACCCTAAAAATTCTAACTCCACACTTTTCCTAGCCCTTGCCTGTGGATCCACAAATATTTTCTCTATAGCCTATGACACATCCTATACGGTTTGCTTATACAACCTGCGAACCCCCGTAAATAGTCAACTAAAGGAAAAAGTAAGTTCTAGAAGCCCAACTGGACAAATATTCTCCCAACTGGAAGCTTCTAGAAGCACATTGAGTTCGAGCTTTATCCTATACTCATGAGCTCTATCCCTTCACTAATGGAACTTATCCTTTGGTCTATGGAGTTCAAATCCCTTCATGAGAGGAATCCATCACCCTCTTCATGGAACTAAAACTACCTCCATTTCCCTATAAATTGAGCTCATGTTTCAATCTCAAGGGTAGACATACATATTAGTTGTTGAAGAATTTCTTAAGAGAGCATCCTCTCTATGCTAGCCATTTTTGATATGAGAATGATCACACGCTCATGTCTATAACTTTATGCTATTTCAAAGAGAAGAAGGCTTGTCAATCTGAGAGAGGATGATTGTTCAGGATTCTAGAAGAACCTGTATAACATCAAGGCGAAAGGTTGTAAGGTTACTTCTTATTATACAAGTTAATACAAATGGATTCTATTTTCCCATTGAATTGTTCATGTATCTATTTGAGTATTTCAATTCTTGGATTCCTTGATCACTCAGATAGGTTAGTGTTTTCTCAATTATTATATCTTGCAGGTGCTTTTAATCTTTTAATCTGTCTTTGATCACAGGTTTCACGTACTGAAGTGATCTCTTTTGGAGTGACCGGATAGAAGATTTCGGCAAGCGTTGGACTTCATATAGAGGCATGTCCTCATACTTTGTTATTAATAATTATGAATCACAAATGATATAGAGAAAATGGTTTGCATTTGGTTGTTTCTTTCTAGATATCCTTAGGATAGTAGGGAGATCATTCTTGTCTGCAAGAAGGATTTATCCACATAACAAAATGCTGATTCCACTGGGGAATAAAACTTAGTTTCTATTTTTACTTTTCAATTTTATTTTTCGATTTTGATTAGTCTAAAATTGGGTTAGGTAGATAACTTACCAAAATACCTGAAAAGTAAATCTGAATTTTTATTTTTCCTGTGTTTTTCCTGGCCTCTGCAGTTTCTGTTTAAAGATAGTGTGGTAGCCTCCGTAGTTTTTAGTTCAGAACAGTGCGGTACTGCACTAGTCTCTATTGAAGCCTACAAAATTGTGGAATTTTTTTGACAAATTAAGAATTCTCTTTTTAGGAGCAAGATTACCAGATTCTCTATGTTTGCCCCAACTTGTCTTGATTATCAAAGTGTTATGTGTGGATTTCTTTTAGCAATTCTTGTGTTTGGGTGGTTTTTCATCTAATTTTCATTTTACAAGTAAGTGTTTTCCCTACTTTATTTCTGATCTATATTAGAAACCATCATATACCTTAGGTTGCTGGTATGCTGTTGTTTTCTTGCTGAGCCATTGAACTTGTTGCAACCCTTGCTTTTATCAAAATTGAGTTTCATTTTCATTTTCAAATTTAGAAGTCTTAAGCTTACTAAAGCCTAAATTTCACTTTAAACCATTGTTGAATGTTTTGATTTTTGCTGAGATAAGAAGAAATTCTTCTTGGTTCGATCACAAACTAAGAAAAACATCCTCAAAACTTTCTAGATAGAGTTCAAATATTAATGTTTTCTTTTGGTTTTGAATTTTATGTTTTTAGGAGTTTTTGATAAGGTTTTATTTTTGGAAAGAGTTTGTTAAAATTTTTGTAGTTTCTGATCTGATTGATGAAGGATTTTATTTTGAATGAGTAATTTATCATCATATGAAATTGAGTTCTCAAAGAAATAGTCTTCTTTTCAAATATTTTTGTTTATAAGCGAAATAATTGGTGCTTTGAAAGTTATCTAAATATCTCAAATATTTCCTTTAAATATATTTCATTGAAAAGAAAAGTGTTCCACTCTCGTATAGATGCATTTAATGTATTTTTGAGTCGGGTCATAAAACATCATTGAATTTTCACTTCCATACCTTTTGTCTTAAGAAACATCCAAATTAAAAACAACGCTTTAATTAAAATCAATCTAGATATTTTACATTTTCTAGGGCTCTTTTCCACTAGCATAGCTTAGGCTAGTGTTTTGGAATAGGTTGTAATTAACATTCCAAGACAGTTAAAACAAACAAGTAGAAATCTTACGGTAGGAAAAATCTAATTGTAGCATGTATGCTCTGGGAAGCTCTTCTAAAAAGAGTCAAGCATGAGATCATGTCTGAACGAGTGAGGTAACCGTACCTATCTTATTTGGAAAGATAGCATATGTGCACGTATTAAAATTGGTAAACCCTGAATAGACCATTGTCAAGGAGCCTCGGGTCACTTGTCGGTAAACCTTCGATTATATCAAGGAGCCTTCAAGGGGATTGAGCTAGTTACTCTACCCTTTTTGTGTATCAGATTGTGGACTATTCCCCCAGGTATATTTGTTCATGTTAGTGACCTTAGTGGCTATAAAATTTAGGATTCTTTCCTAAGGTGACAGTGGAGGGAAGGTCCCACTGTACATGGAGCAGACGTCGACTAGACTCACTTGGACTTTTCGGAGGGTTCTCTTAACTTTGAGATGGTTTAAGTGGATAAAATCACACCAGACTGTTCCATTAAGCAGGTTGTCAGGGTAATTGTTCCAACCACCATTTCTGCAATTAAATTCTATGATGTTGGATTTCATCACCAAATAGTGTTTTTAGTGTGGAAATCTACTATTTCTCTGTGGATTTATCTCTTATATTTTTTAGGCATGTGATTCATTTTATTGTTTCTGTTAGAGTCGGTCTCTTCATTCCTCCGTCAGAGATCAAAATATCTTTTGTTGCATTTCATTTTAGGTGTATCATTCAGTTCAGTCAGCTGCATTCCATTAGGAGCATGGATCATCTGATGGAAGGGTCTTTTCTCTCATATCCCTCATGTCATGTACCTGCTGGTCCGTGTCTATTCATCAAAATAAATTTTAAAGTCATTTACAATCATGTTTGGTCTCCTGGTCAGCAAAGAGTCATTTTAGGGTTTTAAACCTCATTAGGTCTAGGGTTTCATCTTCAGAATGTCTAATAATGCCGGCAGGCACATGAGGGAGGTTTGAAATAAGTTTTCATGGAAAAAATTTCATCGTCATAATGTTTTATAATGATTTTTCTTCAAAACTCTGTTTTGAAGAAAAATCGTCAATTTCATCCTTTGTAATAAATGTAATGTAATTTTCAAAGTTTTTTTAGTTGTAAAGTTCTCCAGGCGTAGCGCTGGTCACCTTTTCGAAATCCCATGCTTGCTATACCTGCAAAAAATAGACAAGAGATTCATCATCAGTTCAAAAGATCAAAGGAAACAAACAAAAACAGAGTTTATTTTAAAAAGTGCAAAGTGCCAAACTCTGCAACATTAGAAAGTGGGTTTGTCTAAAGAAAAATCAAAGTTCTTTGTGTATATAATATATTTTCATATTCAAACAATCCATTTGTACACCAAGAGACATCATTGAGCCGAGTCAAAATGTGGAAGAGAAAAACAGGGTTTGGAAGGCTGAACTGTTAGTGAGTTTACAGTTGCGGCGCGTTGGGTGAAGGTCGCGGCGCACATAACGGTCGCAGCGCATAGAGCCACCCACCACTGTGTTAATTTGAACTGGTGCGGCGCACACAACAGGCACGGTGCACTGGGTTGTGCACGTGGCGCATTGGCCCGAAACAAAAATTTGTTGCCATCTCTCACTCAAATTGCAAAACGAATCCGCCTCCTATGATTCAAGTAAGTTTGTGAGACTTTGAAATTGCCATTGATCAGTGTTTGGTATTATTTGAAAGAAGGAATATGAGAATTTGAATGGAAAATTATAAACCCTATCCTTTGTTAAAAATCTCTCTCTTAGGGTTTATAAAATTGGTGTTCTAAAATAGTTTTGTGCCACATATCTCATTCCCCCCTTGTTGTTTCTCTCCCATCACTATTATTTCATCAATACATCATCCTCTTACATATCTAAGAGTCATTTACTCCTAAAGCCCTATTTCCCCATCCCAAGCCATTTCATTTTACTTTCATTCTCCCTTTCCCATTTCACTTGTAAAATTCCCAAACGCCAAGTCCAAACAGTCAAGTGACTGTCCCTACACCTCTGATATGACTTGATTGAAACCCATTGTTCCCACTGTCCTATTTTTCTCCATAGTCCCTCCCCTTTGACATATATTTGGCAATTGAAACAAAAGCACCAAATTCTCATTTTCATCTCATACAATCCAACATATACCTTGTATGGACATCATGTAGAGAGACACTGATACATCATATGACCGAGACAGTCATTCCACCACTGAACTGCATGCACCAGGAGGGCACTAAAGCGTCGCAAAGGGCATGATAGACTCCAAAATTTGGCCGAAGCTTCTTTGGCCCAGCATAGTGCTTGAACATGGACATTTGGCCCAAATTTCAAGAAATTTGGGAAATTTTTTGTCAATTTTGAATTTTTTTGGCCCAAACACAGATTTTTCCGCCCGACGCGTAGTGCCACTTGGCGCGCACTTATAATTGGCAGCTCTTCTGGAGGAAAAATTTGCATTTCTGGATTTTTCATCAAATTTTTTGCATGCCTATGGATTACCTAAGGATTTTGACAAGTTTTGGGTTGCCTAAAGGGTCAAAAACACCCTAAAAATGGCCTTTTTGCCACTTTTTGCACACACAGGAAGCTGTGTTGAGAGATTTGATTTTTTGAGGGGCAAATGGTTACCAAATCTAGAAATTATACTTGTGTTGGAAATTAGACAGGCAGGGCTTTCCAACGAGCTATCCTACGCTCAATTTGGACTTCGGGAAGGCCCTCAAAATCAGCCTCAAACTTGTGCTACTCCTAGAGATTTCAGGCGCGGCGCATAGGGAAATTTGGCCTATTTTTCACTCAGCAGCTCAGAATTTCGCCTAGTTTTGGCCAGTTTGAATTTTTCATGTAACTCTTGATGTAAATTGATGTAATTTCATGACTTTGATGTAATTTTGGCACATTTTTACTCATCATAGTAGATTCATTCACCAAAAAGTGAAATGTAAGTGAATGAATCAATTTCCTATCATATAGAGGCAAGTTGTTTCATTGCCTATTTTTCAGTTCCTAGTTTAGATATGGTTGAAACAGCTCCTAGAATGATGAGCTCGACCCCTAGACGCATGGGAATGAGTTAGGATTGTCTATATCATGTATTTTCTCAGTGATTTTCAGGGTTGGACATTTGGGATTGCTTGGCACTTCATTGTACATTTCATCTCTGCAATTTTGGCAAAGGAATAGACCAGGGTTTGCAGCACTCTTTGGGATCCATGTTGCTCTATGTTTTGATGGTGTTTTTCTCTATGTAATTTTAAGTTCACTAATGTTTATGTGTATCATTTCCCTTCTCCTTTCTTCTTAAGTTAAACAAATGAGTGATAAAGGTGGAATTCATTAGCTTTGCTTTGCTCTGCCTTCAGTTTTTTTTAATTTTCCATGTTTTCATCTGTTTGAAGAGGATTCTTGGAAGCCTCTAGCCCTCTTCAGCTCCTCACCGGTCTGAACCATTCATTCATTCAATCTAAAGCATCAAAACAATTGCCTTCCTTTTCCCAATCAGAACTCTGCAAAAACTAGGCCTAATCCTCGGTTCCAAAACTGCCTTTCCCTTTGTTTCCAACAAAACCCCCAAAAACACAATCAAACTCCTTTAATTATATACCTTGCCTAAAATTAGCTTTTATTTCAAGTCATCTCAAGCCCCGTCGATTATCTTTGCTGAGATTGACCCGGAGAGAGCCCTCTCCTGTTCTGGTAGGCTAGCTACCAGACTGAGCGTGGTTTGATGTTACCCTGAACTCTGCCTTCCTTCAGCCTGAGGTAGATTTAGGCAATAACATAGTGGTGAACATACTGGGGAAATAAAATGGTTTGCTTGTTGGTGTCATTTGTTTTATAAGCTACAGACGGAGCCTGAAGTTATGCCAGGCAGCCTTCGAAGCGCTCTTGCTTTGCATTAGCGAAAGTAGATAAACGCTGCTTCAATCAATCTCCGGTCAGGTTTGTAAACGTGACACTTGACTTGTAAATTTCCCCAGTACATCAGATCGTTCTGGACTTTTGGGTGATGAGTCTAGAATTTGATAGGCTGAAAAAGTTGGTTTTGTCCCTTTGATTTTGAAAATAATTCAATACACTGGCTTCCAGAAGACATACTAGAGAAAATCTGGATCCCGATCCACCTCGAGTGTATGAGAATCCCAATCTGATCTCAAGAATCTTTCATCGAGAAAGTCCTGTGATCCCTCTGTTCAAATCTCATTCATGTCCCGCTGTGTTTGAATTCCTTGAAGATCTTGAGTTTGATGAACAATTTGAATTGTCATTGTTTGAGACTAAGTCTGAAAGTGCTATTGGTTCTACTGTCATAAATCCAGAGTTTATCAAGTATGTTGAAATTGAATAGGCTAATAGATCCATCGACAGTTACATTTTGAATATTAAAAATTCCATTGTGGCAACAAATATTCCTGAGTTCATAGAGTCTGCATCTGAAACTCTTGGGCCATCAGCAGTTACATACGGTTCACAAATTCACACTGAGCCTCCTTTCATTCCTACCATTCCCATGCAACCATCTATCCTTGATCAACAATCTGTAGTAGTATCGACTCCATCCACACCACACACACCTCATACATCTACTGCTCCTACTCCACCTATTTCCCCAAGACCAGTTATAAATCCACAAAGAGAAATGGCTGCCAGATTCGCACCCCTTGTCTTGCCTCAGAACTTGGATGCCATGCCTATTGATTACCAAAGCAAAATCCCATTGTTTGATGGCACTCCTCAAAGTGTCACTGCTCAACAACACATTGATAGAATGACATACTTCTTTGATCTTCATGAAATTGATGCAGAAAATGTGACCATGAGATTATTTGTGCAAACTTTTGGAGGTGAAGTAAGAAAGTGGTTCAGAGCTTTGCAGCCTAGAAGTATTGTTACGTTGGCTGAGCTTCAGAGACAATTCTTGGATCGGTGGGAAGTAAAGAAAGATCCTCTTCAGATCACTTCTGAATATACAAAGATCAAGCGCAACATAGGTGAGTCAGTCCAAGACTATTGTATTAGATTCAATGCGGTTTACAATGCAATTCCCGATGATTTAAGGCCATCTAGGAAGTCGGCTTTGCTTAAGTTTCCGAATGTTTTTGATCCAGACATGGCCTATCAATTTAGAGAAAGAGATCCGGCCACTTTGGAGGACATGCAGAAAATTGCAGTGAGTGTTGAAGCTAACTTGAATGACAAGAGAGCTAGATTGAGAGCTGAAAAGAAAGTCGCAATAAAGGAAGAGGCTTCTACTTCGGATCAGGTACTTCGTAAGGTGGAAAATATGATTGAAAGATTCACACTTGATAAGCCTAAACCACAGATCAGAAATCCTAACTTCCGTGGCTAGAAGCAACCACAATTCAGGATCAAACAATGACAGCAGCGAGCACATGAACCACTAGCAGCACAACAACAGGTAAAGACTCCTTTACAGCAGAATTTTGTTGGTCCGGAATCAGATGATGAAGAAAATGTAATAGGGGAAGAAAATCACTTCTTTACCCCTGATGATATGCCAACCTATATCACGAAAGATGAGGAATATACAGAAAACTCAGCTGTACAAAAGGATGAGGATTTTATCTTGGCAAATGAGACAGCTCTTGAAGAAGAGTCGGATGAATATCAGAGAGGTTATATGAATGCTTTTTCTGCCCAACAGTGACAATATTCACTTAGAAACAGAGATGTGCCTATCAATCCAATCCAAAAGAGGAAGGAAGTTTCAGCACCAAAGAATGATGCACCCATTGCACAGAAGAAGGGAAAAGAGGTAGCTGATCCCGCTACTAGCAAGTCACCATCAGCAAATTAAATATCTAATCAGCCAATTGTATCGAGGGAGAAAGCTGGAAAGAAGGATGCTCCAGCCAAAGAGGTAGAAAAAGCTTCAGTTTTTAACTTAGAGAGTGAAATAGCTAAGTTAAAAGTTTCCATTCCTTTGACTGAGTTGATGAGAAATAGCAGCTACAAGGGTCAAGTATCTAAAATTTTGAATTTCGATCCAATGTCTGATATGGTGAATGTGAAATATGATCAACGTGAGTTGATATTTGGACTAGCATTGGATGGTGAGTCTCCCGATAGTGATGTGCCTCCTTTTTATATCAGCCTTAGATTGCATGATTTTGTGTTACATAATGCCATGTTTGATTCTGAAGCTTCTCATAATCTCATGCTGAGGGAGATCATGGAGAAATTGGGATTGGACATCACTAGGAAATATCATGATCTTTATTCTTTTGAATCCAGCAGAGTAATATGCATTGGGCTTATCAAAGATTTTGTGGTTACTTTAGATCAGATTTCGACTAAGAATGTTTTGATGGATGTGGTTGTGGCGGATATTCCTCCTAGATTTGGCATGCTTCTTTCCAGATCTTGGGGAGCGAAATTGAAGGGAACATTGCAGCTTGATTTCTCCTATGCTACCATTCCTGTGTTTGGTCATATGAGAAAACTATATCGGAAGCAAAAGATGAAGTATATGATTACCAGCAAGGAGAAACCAGTAAATCATCTGATTAATTATGTACATACAGATTTAGAGTCTTTTGTTTTGTATTCAGATAGTTTCAATGATGTAAATAGTTAGTTAGTTGAAGCAGAGGAAATTTCGAAGATCACAGAAAATTTCAGAGAAGTTTTGATGAAAGAAAGGCAAGAACTTGAGAGTTCCGCTGAGCAATCAGCCTTCCGACAACAGCAGAAAGTTGATGGACAACAAGCAGAAATAACAGAGAAAACAAAGTTTCAGCACTTGGAAGAAGATGAAGATGGTTTGTGGACCATGGATTTCGATGGTGCAGTAGGAAGTGATGGTGCTGGAATTGGTATTTGGGTACGCAGTCCTTTTTCCGCCCCAAACAAGGTACCGAGTAATGTAAGGGTATGCTCTTATAAATTAGCTTTTGATTGTTCGAATAATGAGGCAGAATACGAAGCTTTGATTGCTGGTCTGAAAATATTTAGAAAGTTGAATGCTAAGAGGATTGCAGTATATGGCGACTCCGAGTTGGTAATTAAGCAAGTGAGGGTGAATTCCAAGGTAAGCAACCTCGAATGTGGGCTTACCAAAATGTTGTTCTTGATATCTTGAAATTTTTTTCAAACTATACTTTGACTTGTATCCCTCGTATTCAGAATGGTATTGCAGATGCACTTGCAAAGGCAGCAAGTAATTTGAAGATTCCGATGAACTCAAGTAACAAGTTTGAAATCCATGTGAAACATCGTCCGACTGTCCCAGACAATCAGAGGTATTGGCAAGTATTCCAAGATGACGAAGAGATTGATGAATTTCTGCAAAACAAAGGTAAATTCAAAGAGACTTCAATTGACATGGAGCATGATGATGGTGAGGCTGATGTGCAAATCAATCAGATGGAAGTATTGCAGCTGAAAGATAATGTCATTCCTAAAGGTTTGATACCTTTAGAAGAGCTTTTTGATCAAGATGACATAGCTAGAAAACCAACCTTGCGGCCAACTGAAAAGGGAGTTGAAGACATGAACATTGGATCAGCTGAGAATCCAAAGATGGTGAAATTTTCCAAAGCATTGCCACTAGAGGTAAAAGAAAAATATGTTAGTTTATTGTCTTCTTTTGCTGATGTATTTGCTTGGGACTATTCAAATTTGAAGACGTATGATAGAAACATAATTCGGCACACCATTCCAATTAAGCCAAATCAAAAGCCCTTCAGGCAGAAGTTGAGAAGGATAAATCTGAAGTTGTTGCCCACAATTGAGAAGGAAGTGCATTGATTATACAAGGCTGGTATCATTGTTCCTATAAGATTTTCAGATTGGATCTCCAATTTGGTGCCCGTACGCAAGAAGACAGGTGAGATTCATTTGTGCATTGATTTTAGGAATCTGAATAAGGTTTCTTTGAAAGACAATTATCCATTTCCCAAAATGGATCACATACTTCAGCGAGTAGTTGGAGCATCTCTTATGTCGCTACTCGATGGTTATTTTAGGTATAACCAAATTCTGGTCCATGAGGATGATAGAGACAAAACAAAATTCACCACTCCATGGGGAACATTCCATTATGCTAAAATGCCTTTCGGTTTGAAAAATGTTGGTGCGACATTTCAGCGAGCAATGGATATGGAATTTGCGAATGAGAAAGATTTTTTTCTAGTTGTGTATATTGATGATTTGACAGTCTTTTCCAATTCTGATGAAGAGCACCTTTACCATTTGAAAATTGTTTTTCAGCGATGTAGAAAGTATGGTGTGTCACTTAATCCGAAGAAGAGTTTGTTTGCCATGGATGAGGGCAAACTTCTTGGTCATATTATCTCAAAATATGGCATCCGTATTGACCCAGCTTGAGTTGAAGCTGTTCAGCAAATTGATCTTCCCCGGAATAAGAAGGAGATTCAATATTTTAATGGTAAGATGAATTTTTTACGCCGCTTTGTGCCTAATCTTGCTGAACATTTAAGGGAGATTACGAACATGCTTAATAAAGATAGCGTAGTAAAGTGGTTTGAGGAGGCAGTAAAGCCTTTCAATTTAGTAAAATTGGTTCTTTCTTCAGCTCCGGTTTTGATCAGCCCGGATTATACTCAGGATTTTATTTTGTTTTCATTTTCTTTGGAGCATACTATGGCAGCAGTATTAATGCAGAAAAGAGATGGGCATGAAAAACCAATTGCTTTTTTTAGCCATACCATAAGAGATGCAACTTTGAAATATAACATAATTGAAAAGCAAGCTCCTTCTCTTGTTAAAGCGTTGACAGATTTTCGGGTATATATTCTGCATTCTCATATTCTTGCTTATGTTCCTAACGCTGCTGTTAAGGATGTTTTAGTACAAACAGATCCGGAAGGGAGACGAGGCAAATGGATTGCTGCCATGTTGGAGTATGATGTGGAGATAAAGCCTACAAAGCTTATCAAAGGACAAGGGCTGGCTAAGCTAATGGCTGAGTCGAATTTGCATGCCTTGGACCTCAATCTTATTGCTGCTATGTTCGAGGAAAATGAGGAAAGTTCATCAGTTCAGGTATAGGAAATATTTGTGCTTTCTCCTTGGTATTCAGATATTGTATATGTGCTTCAAAATTTGTCACCACCGCCCGGCATGGCTAGAAACAAAAGTAGAACTCTGAAATTGAAGGCTGCTAAGGTTTTTGTTTTGAATAATTCACTCTATTGGAAAGATCCCGGTGGTGTTTTGTTAAACTGTTTGGTGGAAGAAGAAGCGAAGCAGGTTATGGAGGATTTTCACAAGGGAGATTGCAGGGGTCACCTTTTTTGGAAAACAACAGCCAACAAGATTTTGAGAGCGAGATATTATTGGCCGACACTTTTTGCTGATGTGTATAAGACTGTCAAAAGTTATCATGAATGTCAGATTTTTGAAGAGAGGCAGGAATTACAGCCTTTGTCGCTTAAGCCCATTGAGGTAAGTGCTCCTTTTCAGTAGTGGGGTTTGGATTTCATTGGAGAAATTCATCCCGCTTCTTCAGCTCAGCATAGGTGGATCCTAACAGCGACAGATTATTTCATGAAATGGATTGAAGCAATTCCCACCAGGCAAGCTACATATTTGGTAATAATTTATTTCCTTGAGAATAACATTTTGTCTCGTTTTGGTTGCCCGAATAAGCTAATCACTGATAATGCAACAGATTTCAAATAAAAAAATATGATTGAGTTTTGTGACAAGTATAAAATCACTTTGGGACACTCAACCGCTTATCATCCACAAGGCAACGGATTGGCGGAGTCTTCCAACAAATCTTTGGTCAACATCATTAAAAAGTTGCTAGAAATAAACAAGAAAAGTTGGCATAAGAAGTTAGTCAATGCACTTTGGGCAGATCGAGTGAGTCAGAAGAAATCCATTGGTATGTCCCCTTTTGAGTTAGTTTATGGAGTTGATACGGTGTTTCCTACCTCTCTCGTAGTTCCACGGTCAAATTTCTATAGGAAGCTGGCAGTGAAGATGATCATATGCAAAGAATAATAAATCAAATGATCTATTTGTAGTAGACGAGAGAAGAAGTTTTCCAAAACACATTCAAGCTCCAGGAGAGAATTAAGAAAATCTATGACAAAAAAGCAAAGGAGGACAAATTCCAATTGGAAGAAGTCGTGCTGAAATGGGATGCAAGAAATGAGGAAAAGGATAAGCACGGTAAGTTCAAAAATATCTGGAAAGGACCCTTTAAAATTGCTGCATATCGGGGTCAGAATGCTTTTCTTCTGAAGGATATGAATGGGGAATATTGTCCAGGAGGGTCGGTCAATGGTCGGCTGCTCAATTGTTATCATTTCTGAGATGTTTTCTGATGTTTACATTGTCATTGTATATACCGTTTATTTCAATTTCATTGCAAGTGTGTGCTGTGATATTTTCTTTAGTTTGGGGCCCAAGGTGAAGGCTATAAATCTGAAAATTGATTTCAGCTTTGGTTTGAGTTTGTCGAGTCAGTTTTTTCAGTCATTTTTGTTTCAAAATTGAGTCAGTTTGAGTCAAATTTTCAGTCAATAAATGAGTCAAGAGTCTTGTGTTAATTTGCTGAAGTTATGGACTCCATATCCCAATGGATGAAGGCACTGCCTACTCTCCCAGAAATATATAGTTCTTGGCACCTCCTAGGAGCTACCATCCCCATTGGAGCCAATGTTAGAGTCGGTCTCTTCATCCCTCCGTCAGAGATCAAAATCTCTTTTGTTGCATTTCATTTTAGGTGTCTCATTCAGTTCAGTCAGCTGCATTCCATTAGGAGCATGGATCATCTGATGGAAGGGTATTTTTTCTCATATCCCTCATGTCATGTACTTGCTGGTTCGTGTCTGTTCATCAAAATCTATTTTAAAGTCATTTACAGTCATGTTTGGTCTCCTGGTCAGCAAAGAGTCATTTTAGGGTTTTAAACCTCATTAGGTCTAGGGTTTTGTCTTCAGAATGTCTAATAATGTCAGCAGGAACATGAGGGAGGTTCGAAATAAGTTTTCATGGCAAAAATTTCATCGTCATAATGTTTGATAATGATTTTTCTTCAAAACTCTGTTTTGAAGAAAAATCGTCAATTTCATCCTTTGTAATAAATGTAATGAAATTTTCAAAGTTTTTTTAGTTCTAAAGTTCTCCACGCGCAGCCCTGGTCACATTTTCCAAATCCCATGCCTGCTATCCCTGCAAAAAATAGACAAGAGATTCATCATCAGTTCAAAAAATCAAAGGAAACAAACAAAAACAAAGTTTATTTTAAAAAGTGCAAAGTGCCAAAGTCTGCAACATTAGAAAGTGGGTTTGTCTAAAGAAAAATCAAAGTTCTTTGTGTATATAAGATATTTTCATGTTCAAACAATCCATTTGTACACCAAGAGACATCATTGAGCCGAGTCAAAACGTGGAAGAGCAAAACAGGGTTTGGAAGGCCGAACTGTTGGTGAGTTTACAGTCGCGGCGCATAGAGCCTCCCACCACTGTGTTAATTTGAAATGGTGCGGAAAACACAACAGACACGGTGCACTGGGTTGTGTGCACGGCGCATTGGCCTGATTTTTTTTTTTTTTTGCCATCTCTCACTCAAATTGCAAAACGAATCCGCCTCCTATGATTCAAGTAAGTTTGTGAGACTTTGAAATTGCCATTGATCAGTGTTTGGTATTATTTGAAAGAAGGAATATGAGAATTTGAATGGAAAATTATAAACCTTATCCTTGGTTAAAAATCGATCTCTTAGGGTTTATAAAATTGGTGTTCTAAAATAGTTTTGTGCCACATATCTCATTCCCCCCTTGTTGTTTCTCTCCCATCACTGTTATTTCATCAATACATCATCCTCTTACATATCTAAGAGTCATTTACTCCTAAAGCCCTATTTTCCCATCCCAAGCCATTTCATTTTAATTTCATTCTCCCTTTCCCATTTCACTTGTAAAATTCCCAAACCCCAAGTCCAAACAGTCAAGTGACTGTCCCTACACCTTTGATATCACTTGATTGAAACCCATTGTTCCCGCTGTCCTATTTTTCTCCACAGTCCCTCCCCTTTGACATATATTTGGAAATTGAAAAAAAAGTACCAAATTCTCATTTTCATCTCATACAATCCAACATATACCTTGTATGGACATCACGGAGAGAGACACTGATACATCATATGACTGAGACAGTGATTCCACCACTGAACTACATGCACCAGGAGGGCACTAAAGTGTCGCAAAGGGCATGATAGACTCCAAATTTTGGCCAAATATTCTTTGGCCCAGCATAGTGCTTGATGGTGGAAATTTGGCCCAAATTTCAAGAAATTTGTGAAACATTTTGTCAATTTTGAATTTTTTGGCCTAAACACAGATTTTTCCACCTGACGCGTAGCGCCACTTGGCGCGCACTTATAATTGGCAGCTCTTCTTGAGGAAAAATTTGCATTTCTGGATTTTTCATCAAAATTTATGCATGCCTATGGATTAAATAAGGATTCTGACAAGTTTTGGGTTGCCTAAAGGGTCAAAAACACCCTAAAAATGGCCTTTCTGCCACTTTTTGCAGACACAGGAAACAATGTTGGGAGATTTGATTTTTGGAGGGGAAAATGGCTACCAAATCCAGAAATTCCACTTGGGTTGGAAAGTAGATAGGCAGGGCTTTCCAAATAACTATCCTACACTCAATTTGGACTTCGGGAAGGCCCTCAAAATAAGCCTCAAATGTGTGCTACGCATAGAGATTTCAGGCGCAGCGCATAGGGAAATTTGGCCTATTTTTCACTCAGCAGCTCAGAATTTCGCCTAGTTTTGGCCTGTTTGAATTTTTCATGTAACTCTTGATGTAACTTGATGTAATTTTGGCACATTTTTACTCATCATAGTAGATTCATTCACCAAAAAGTGAAATTTAAGTGAATGAATCAGTTTCCTATCATATAGAGGCAAGTTGTTTCATTGCCTATTTTTCAGTTCCTAGTTTAGATATGGTTGAAACAACTCCTAGAATGATGTGCTAAACCCATAGAGGCATGGGAATGAGTTAGGCTTGTCTAAATCATGTATTTTCTCAGTCATTTTCAGGGTTGGACATTTGGGATTTCTTGGCACTTCATTGTACATTTCATCTCTGCAATTTTGGCAAAGGAATAGACGAGGGTTTGCAGCACTCTTTGGGATCCACGTGGCTCTGTGTTTTGATGGTGTTTTTCTCTATGTAATTGTAAGTTCACTGATGTTTATGTGTATCATTTCCCTTCTCCTTTCTTCTTAAATTAAACAAATGAGTGATAAAGGTGGAATTCATTAGCTTTACTTTGCTCTGCCTTCAGTTTTGTTTAATTTTCCATGTTTTCATCTGTTTGAAGAGGATTCTTGAAAGCCTATGGTCCTCTTCAGCTCCTCACTGGTTTGAACCATTCATTCATTCAATCTAGAGCATCAAAACAATTGCCTTCCTTGCCCCAATCAGAACTCTGCAAAAAGTAGGCCTAATCCTCGGTTCCAAAACTGCCTTTCCCTTTGTTTCCAACAAAACCCCAAAAAACACAATCAAAATCCTTTACTTATATACCTATCCTAAAATTAGCTTTTATTTCAAGTCATCTCAAGCCCCGTCGATTATCTTTGCTGAGATTGACCCGGAGAGAGCCCTCTCCTGTTCTGGTAGGGCTAGCTACTAGACTGAGCGTGGTTAGATGTTACCCTGAACTCTGCCTTCCTTCAACCTGAGGTAGATTTAGGAAATAACAGTTTCTTCAGAGACTTTAGGACATTTTGTTGAAATTTTCTTTTATTTCGTGTGTTAAACCTTTTAATCGTGGAAAAATTAGCTAGAAAATCACGTAGAATGCAGGGGAAACCCCCTGAGTACACACCAAGCTAGTTAGGAAAATTTAATTATGAGAAAGTACAAGCATCAGGGACTGGATCAACCAAATATGAAGAAACATCAATAATTATTCATTCTGAATACGAAGTAGATCAACCTCAAACAACAGAGAGTACTCCAAGAAGAGTTTCAATTTCTGAACTAGCTGAACTTGTTTCTACAACTAGTGAATTATTAGCTACTGATCTTGAAATTTCTGAACCACAAACTGAACCTACTATATATGATATTACTTCCGATTTCATTACTCCAACCCCTCATTGTCCTGATTCACCCAGAGTGAAGTATTGTATCATTGAAAATCTTCCTCCTAGTCTCATTAGTATTGAAGAAGTTGTTATTCCTTCAAATCATGACTCTTTAGATCTTAGGCCAAGTGAATCCATTTACTATAGCCCTTTCAAACAAGATCCTTGGTATTCTCAGTTGGTAGAATTTCTACAAAATACTGGTCTAAATTATTCGCCACCCCAAATTCTTTTTTAAGCCATACCAAAAGGTTATAGACCTACACTAAACATGTCTGGTGAGTCATCCATGTTTTTTGCATCACCGGAATCATATTTGTATGGTGGTTTGTCTGTTACGGTAGGATACCAGTCGCTTTCTTGTACTTTCTCAGGAGCAGCTCCTTCTGCCGAAAAATATATACCATCATCTGGTCCAAATGAACCACATACTGAAAATTTGAGTGCATAACAAATTTACATGATGTATGGAAACATTCCTAACCCTAACCCTCAAGGTAGTAATTTACCACCTGGGGGGCAACCTCAAAGTGGTAATTTACCACATGGGGGGAAACCTCAAGGTCAGTACATACCTCATGGTCAATATCAACCTCAAGGAAGGTACCCAACTCAGGGTCAACAACCTCTTCAAGGAAAATACCCTACACCAAGGAAACTGTCTTTCCAGGGACAAAAACCTCCATTAGGGCCACAGTTCTATCCAGAACAACAATTGTTTCAAGGAGGTGGGAATTCTCCAGCTAATTATCAAGCATATGTTCCAAATTATCAACCTGGTTATGGTCCTTCTTACGCAACACAACCTTCAATGGGACCTTCATATCCCAGAGTAAATATGGTGTGGGACCCATCTCAAGTTCAATAGAATTTGCAACCCAATGTGTAAGTACCCTATTATCAACCTGGTCAACTAATTGGTTATAGTCAAATCCAACCACCTGTCCAACCTGTCCAACCTATTCAACCTACAATTCAAGTACCTACATCTGGTCCTTGTACACCTAGAACTCCAACTCAAAATGCTGCACCAATTTCTGTTCAAGCTACCACACCTATTCCTGGAGTTTTTTCCACCCCTATTTCTATAGCCCCTCAAGTATCACAAAAAATCCCTGTAGTATCTGCACCACAACCTGGACCTACAGTCCGGACTACTGTTCAATTGCCTATGGGACCACCTGGTACAAGTACAATTGTAACAATCCAATCTTAGTTTTTTATCAACCATATCAAGGGCAATATCAATATGGGCATGCAACACAAAATCTAGTATTCCAGCATCAACCGTACCCTGGTTACATGTATCAGATACCGACTCAACCCAAATATGGTCTGGCTAGTCTTGGCTACCCAGGAGGTATTTCAATCCCAACGCATAGGCTATTCCAGGATATCCTGGATATCCTCCTCCTGGTACTGGTATAGTTCCACAAGGTTATCAATTTTCTCAAGACCCTAACCGTTGGTTTCCATTCATAGAAACTTTGGATTTACCTGATTTGTTGCGCCTAACGAATGATCCCATCTATTATCTTCCATATTGGCCACTAATGCCAAATAATTTTCCCAATGATATCCCTAAATTTGAAGGAAAATCAGGAGAGGACCCCTCGAACCATGTCATGACTTACCACCTCTGGTGCACATCCAACTCTTTGATGATGATTCTATTAAATTACGATTGTTTTAGAGAACAATGATAGGTTTAGCTGAAAAATGGTACATTGAATTACCACGTGGGTCATTCAAAAATTTTAATGCTTTAGCAACTACTTTCTTAACACATTTTTAGTTGCCAATCAGATACGCCAATGGCACGAAATTTTTGATTTCATTAAAAAAATCTATGTTTATGTCCTTATCTAATCACATAAATGAATGGAAACGTAGAAGATGTTTAGTGAAAGTTTTTATTTCGGATCAGATCTTGGCAGAATGGTTCATCAAATCATTACTTCTAAAGATCACTGAAGATGTGGCTAAGGGAGGAGTTATTACTGAAGAAGAGGGAATTGCTCAAGCTCAGTACTTAGACCTCGTATATACACAGTCTGGTACTTTGTACGAAAAAATTCCTGATTTATCACGTCCTGGTCCAATAACTGCAACTCCTTCAGTGTCTCATGTTGCAGATGGTGTAATTGGTTTAGTTAACACAAATACAAGTAAGAATAAGTCCTCAAAAACTACTTCTGCTATAATAACTTTACCTGATTCAAAGAAAGGAGATTCTTCCCTAGAAACTTCTGCTAACATTCACGTTGTAGATTCATCTACAGCTAAATCTAAAGCCGGTAATAAGAATAAAGGTAAGAATAAAAGAAAACAGACTTCGTCGTTGAAAGAGAAAACCGAAAAAACTGAACCATCTGACGATAAACGAAAACCTCGTTATCCTTGTCTTATTTGTGACGAGGATCACTTTACTAAAGAGTGCCCACATAGGTTTTAGGTCTCTAAATTCATCAATGGTTTGCCAACACCCACTGTCTTGAAGGATCCTTTTCCTACTAAAGATAGAAAAATGATAGGATATTATTCACACTTGTCAGAAAATATTTTAATGATGTCTGAGCTTATGGTTGCGATGTGATCACAGGAATATGGAAGTAAAAATCTTGTTACTGGTAAAGAAGTAGAAAATTCTAATTCAACACCAGCTACATCTCCTTCAGTTTCTGATCCATTTCATATCGAGAAACCTAATCCTTATCTAGTAATTAAACTGCCTGATAAATATGTACTTTGGAAATCATATTTCAATCCACATGCGAGAGCTGCTCAGAAGTACAACATTGTTGAAGACTTGGTGATTTCCCCTTCAGCAATGTCGACCTTTGAAGTGCCGCAATCATGTCTAGAAAAAAGGAAATTACTTTCATAAGCTATTGGAGCTATATATCCTCAGGATTCTAACCTTATGGTCTTCAATTTATAAAATTTTACATCGAGACTCCCCCATCAGATGGCTTTTCAGATTCTAGTGTTAGTAAAAAACAGATGAATTTTTCATACTGTAATTGATGAGGGGGAATCCACGTGCATTATGTCGTTAAATTTTTGGAAAAGTCTTGTTTCTCCAACAATCAACCAATCTTTGAAAATCCTTAAAGCTTTTGATGGAAGAGGATTCCATCCATATGGAATTTTACAGGATCTACCTATAGAGGTCGAAGGTACAACTATTAATCTAGATGTGGAAGTAGTTGATGCCCCTTCGGAATACAACCTTCTTTTGGGTAAAAGTTGGTATTATGCTACGACTATTGTAATTTATTCCATATTTTTGTTAATCATGTTTCCTCATAAAGGAAAGTTTGTGAAAATCCATTAGCTATCATATTATTCGTCTGACCCAACCTCTACAGATAGTATTCAACATGTTGGAAAATCGACTATTCCTTATGAAGATGTTGGAGTAGGTTTAGTAAAGGACTCTGTTTTAATGACAAGTTTTTCTATCCCTCCACCCAACATACCACATACCATTTCTAATATCAATATGATTTCATCAAGTACTATTCCATTCGATGATCCTTGGATAGTGCCTTAAGAGTCAGAAATGGATTCTTTCAATGGCAAGACGCCTTTGAGTCCTTTTGAGATAGCATATACAATGGTACAGTAATTTTCTAACACACCTTCAACTAATATTGATCCAATAAATGTGGTCACCAAAGAGTCTTCTTCACTATCAAGCTTAGCCTTGACATCTATTTCCGATCCTTTCCGGAAAGTGTTGTATACTGATGAAAATATTCGGGAATTTTTGTCTATGGATGAATTACCCTGGGATGATCTACACCATAGATGTTTGTTTTTACCTGAACTTGATAGATTTTAAAATGATTTTTCGTCTATTTTTACAAATGATTGTGTCAAGGAACCACAAAATCCAATCATGATTACAAATTCAGATTCTAATATTAATTTGGGAAACATCTCTACAATTGTTCCTATTGACATATCAATTAAACCAGGAGTTGTTGAAAACATTCATATAGGAGCTTCTTGTAAGATTGAAGAAATTAATAAATATAAAGCCCTATTTCAAGAATTCCGCGACATATTTTCTTGGTCCTATGAAGGAATACCAGGAATTGATCGAAAAATTTTCATTCATGAAATAAATACATACCCGAATGCAAAGCCTATTAGACAATGTTCACGTTTGATATATTCTCGAAAAGCTGCTGCTATTAAAGCTGAAGTCGAGAAACTACTAAGAGCAGGATTTATTTATCCAATCCCATTAACATATTGGGTATAGGATATAGTTCCTGTTACCAAAAAACAGGGGACTATATGAGTATGTGTTGATTATAGGGATATTAATAAAAATTGTCCAAAGGACAGTTATCCTACCCCCTATATCAACCAAATCATTGATGATTGTGCTGGAAATGAGATGTTCTCATTTATGGATGGATTTTCTAGATATAATCAAATAAACATACTCCCTGCTGATCAACCAAAAATAGCGTTCATTTGTCCTTGGGGAATATTTTCTTACTGTAAATTACCTTTCAGATTAAAGAATACTGGTGCAACTTTTCAAAGGGCATTGTCTTACGGTTTTCATGACATGAAACACATTGTGCAGCCTTATCTGGATGACTTACCTGCTCACTCATTGCATAGGAAAGATCATCCTACTCATTTACGAGAATTTTTTATGAGATGTAGGCATTACAGGATTCGTTTGAATCCGCACAAGTGTGTTTTTTGTGTGTAATATGGAAGATTACTGGGATTCGTTGTTTCCAAAGCCAGCATTTGTGTTGATCCCTTGAAGGTTGAGGCCATCATAAATTTACCTCCTCCTTCCACACTTTGCCAACTCCAAAGTTTGCAAGGGAAAGAAAAAAAATTGCGTAGATTTATCCTGAAGTATGCTGAGTTAACAAAATATTTTACCAAGTTGTTGAAACAGAATTTTCCCTTTATATTGGATGAGATTTCTGATCGATCTTTTGATGCTCTAAAACATGCGTTAACCCATGCACCATTATTGCATTCACCCAATTATAACCAGGACTACTTTTTATACCTAGCAACCTCTGATTCCACAATCGGAATGGTTTTAGTTCAAGAGGATGAATTTCAAAATAGGCATGTGATTTACTATCTAAGTAGGAATTTGAATCCAACCGAAATCAAATATTCACATGTGGAGAAATTAGCCTTGGCAGCAGTTCAAGTTGTCCAAATATTTCATCATTACATACTATTACGCAAGACAACTGTAAATTCTAATTGCAACCCAATGATGTATATTTTGACAAAACAATTACTTGGGGGAAAATACTCTAAATGGATTGTTATCCTACAAGAGTTTGATTTGTAATTATAAATTTATAAATCAAAGAAATCACTGGTGTTTGCAGAAATTATGTGTGACTTTCCCAATACTGAGACAAAAACTATGGTAGAGCATCCCATTATAGATGAATATTTTTTTCTTATCAGTACATTAGATCCATGGTATGGAAATATCATCATTTATCTTGAAACCCAAACATTTTAACTTGAGATTTCATGTTTAAATCAATGAAAGATCCCTTACCAATCTCAACAACATAATATTGTTGGGGACACACTTCATCGTCGTGGTACGAATTCTATTTTTCGACGTTGCATAACTCTTGAAGAGGCTGAAAGGGCTTTGAATGACTGCCACTCTAGAGCGTGTGGTGGTCATATGTCTAGGTATGCCACAACCCAAAAGATATTGCACACTGGCTATTTGTGGTTGTCATTATTCAAAGATTTCATTCTTGTGGTTCGAAAATGCCACAACTGTCAAATATTTTATCGAAATATGCATGCACCACCAGCTCCTCTTCACCCCATAATTGTTGTCGGTCCTTTTGCGAAACTTGGCACTGATTTCATTACATGTAACCCTCACTCGGCCAGGGGGGATGGGTATATTATTCTCGCTATAGATTACATTACCAAATGGGCTGAGGTGGTGCCTACATTTGTAGAAGATGGAAAAACTGTAGCTACGTTCGTATTCAATCATGTGATTTATCGTTTTGGTGTACCCCAAGATATTATCACTAACCATGGGAGTCATTCTCCAAATACAATGATGACCTAACTTTCTGATCAAATTGGCCTCCGCCATGATAGCTCTAATCCATATTACCTGCAGGCTAATGGTCAAGTTGAAGCCGTTAATAAAGTTTTAACCACCATGATCAAATGGATTATCGGAACTCACAAATCGAATTAGCATACCATGCTTTTTTCGGCATTATGGGCATACCAAACCTCAACAAAAATTGCGATAGGGTTCATTCCTTTTCAACTGGTTTATGGTTTAGAAGCTGTGTTACCCATTGAATGTGAAATATCGTCACTCCAATTAGCCATAGAGTTACTACCAGCTACCTCTGAAGGGGAAAAACGATTTTTGTACTTAGCACAATTATATGAGGCTCGATGCACCACTGCATTAGCAGCCGAAGCTCTTAAAAAACACATTAAAGCTTAGTATGATCGATGTGTTACATCTCGTGTTTTTTCAGAAGGTGACCTAGTCTTAGTATATGATCAAGCTAACGATAAGCGAGGAGTTGGGAAATTTGAACCAATGTGGCATGGTCCTTACATTGTCAAGTGAATGCTTGCCAAAGGGGCTTATGAATTGAACGATTATGGCGGGGCCTCTTTAGATAAGCCCAGAAATGGTATTTATCTTAAAATATATTATGCTTGATTCTTGTGTGAAGATCTCACTTTTATATTAGTTATTTTTTCTGGTTAGTGTGCCTTAGATTAGATAGGTGTTCCTATTTTTTCCTACTATCTTTGCGTATCTTGATTACTCTTGATATTGCAGATGTCAACATCCCTTCAAACATACATTGGTTTTGCTGATGGTGCCTATCGTAGTACACGAAATATTTCTTCCACAGCTTGGGTTATCTATTCACCCACTGATGAGTTAGTTTATATGCATGGAGTAAGCCTTGGTCAAACAACGAACAATATTGCAAAATATAGCGCAGTGATTGAGTTATTATCTGATGCCATTTAATTTGGTATTTTATGTTTGATTGTTAGGTTGGATTCGTAACTGATTGTATTACATTTAAACAAAGTATATGCAATTAAAAATCTAGTATTATTGAGATTATTTTTGAAGGTTCATCTCTTGGAAATACATTTTTATTACATTGAATATCAACACATTTCAATAAATTTAAACACATTGGCTAATGCATTATCTAATCGTGTTCTAAATAGACATTTGCAATGTTAAAATAGTAAACCAAAACAACATTTGATACATGTTGAACAATATAGTCAGAGAAAGTAGTAATATCATAGATACGAGTTTTTGTTTTCAAAAAAATATTACTTCGTCTATGATCATAGGTTTAAAACACCTTATGATCTGAAATATAATGATACAAAAAAACAAAATATATCAATCCACGATGGTCATCCACTATCCGTGGTGATGATCCTGGTAGTAGACTATCACATGCGTCACCTTGCGCAGAAATCTCCTAAACTAACCTGGAACACCAGTAACATGTCTCTAGAGATGAAGAGGAATGTCATTTGTTGATGTCTCAGGGATATCTATAGTCAACCTCTCTAGGTTTTGTTCCATGTCAGTGAGGATTTCTGCTGCCTGACCCTGTGGCTGTGTTATGGGCTCTATTTGCCGCCTTTCAAAGTGACGAAGCGTAGCTAGCCATCATGGACCAACATCTGCATTTTAAAATTTTGTTATCAGTATTAGAAAATTTAAAATAAATAAAAATTAGAGTTAAAACTCATCAAAATGATTCTCTTACCTGATTCATTCCATTGTGCCCCTAGAGGTAAGGTAATCTTGGGACCACCTCTGAAATCTATACCCGCATATGTGAAATGTTCAATTATGAAGATTTGGTTCTGCAGCCACATAAAATATAAAGGAGTAAACTGAACCACCATAATGTCGTCGCCACCATGGCGGGCCATCAATTCAACCCAATGTACCATACGAGGTTCTCTAAGTTCACCACGATTGACAGGAATAAGCTAAGGGGTGAGGAATGTAATCCTCTCTAAAGCAAACTAAATTAGGATGGTGCCATACCCAAATTTTTTAACTTTGCATTTTTTTCTCTAGTCAGTTTCCCTTTCATGTTGGCCAATGCCGCTTCGCACCAGTTGAAAATGGTGCCTCTGAAACATTCAACTGTGGTCTGCATCTGAGACTTGGTGGCCACATGTGGAGCCACACTTCCACACAACCTGGTTACTATGAATGTAATGAATTTAAGATCAAGTTGCAAGATAGTCTTTATATCTATGCGATTATATTTGGGATCTGCTTCATCACTGCAAAACTCTTGTTTGTAACTAGCAATGGGTAGGCCACCCTGCCTAGCTCCAAACAAAGAAATTTTTCTCCTCTTTTGGATAATACAGTGAGAAAATAAATATCTTCGAGCTCAAGTTCAAGCCGATGATCACCAATGATAAAGCACTAATTTTTAACATCCCATTTATTCACTAGCCATGTCATCAGTTCCACTTGTGCCCTCATACCTTGAATTTCCTAGAATTTATACAAACCACAATTTTTAAGCACATGGATTGTGGCTGGATCATTCATAGCCACATCGTCTGTACCTTCATGCTCACGTTCTCTCCACTCTAGCATTGTGGAATAGTCCACAAATGGACACATTTGAAGATTAGAAACTTTTAGAGTGGGAAATTTTAACCATTTTTGTGAGAAATTATCAATTTTCATTTGTTCACGGCACCTCCGCAGTTTTCGTGCAAAGATAGTGTGGACGTACACATGTGCTCTATACGAAAAATGCAGTGGCTCAATAATTTTCCCTTAAGAAAATTATCGGCGTCCACAGGTAATGCATGTATGACCCATGGACCTCTAAGAGTGGAATCTTAATTTCTCCTCAAAAAATTATTTTAAAACCTAAAAAGAGAATTTAATTGGATAGAAATGAAGAGAATAGTGTTGTGGATTACCTATTTCTAACAAATCTTGATTTTAACAACCGGTTCTCCTGTTATCAACTTCGAAACTTTTTCTGCCAAAAACTATCAATTTACAACTCTGAAGACAAAAGGTGAAAATGACTTTGTTAAACTCCTTTTTATAAGATTTTTTGAATGAATAAAATATTATATTTTATTTATATCCACTTTAAAAAGTAAATTTTCAATTTTTTTACTTATTGGAAATAGGTATGTTTAATATTTCGAGTTTTTGTGCAGAATATAGATTTTTTTGGTGAAAATAATTATTTTGATGATGAGTACACTTTTATCACTTTTTCGGGCTCTTGAAAATTATGAAAAGGCGAAACCCTGGAGTTCTCTTTTAAGCCCTTTTTCGAGTCTCTAAACATGAAAAGATCATCGAGTAATTGACTATTCGAACTCGTTAAAGGAAATGAACAATCGTCCTTTCAGTATAAGTTTACCCCTTTTCCGGACTGAAATGGACTATTTATGAAAAATGTATACGTTGAATAGTCATGGTCAATAGAGTTCTCTGTTGTATTATTTTATCCTTTTTCGGGCTTGAGAGACTAAATTTATGAAAAGGTACAATCATAGAGTTTTCTTATGTTTTTCTTTTGACTCCCTAAAATTTAAAAAAATCGAGTTTCACCTATACTGGACTCGTTAAAATTTAACAGTAAAGGACCTGTCGATTACAAACAGGAATGAACCACTCCTTCTTAGGGTTCAATTTTAATACTAAGTTGGACTCATCCAAAGGATGAGCTTACACAACAAGCAAATGTTATCCTCCTCAAGCTTGTTAAAAATAAAGAGGTACTTACCAGAAATGGTGGGGGAAAAAGAGAAAATGAATCTAGTTGTCACAATTTGTTTTGAAAAGCAGTATACCACTCTCGAACATGACACTTTTTATCACACTTGTACCTGGGTTGGGAAAATCATTTGTCTAATAGTTAATCAAACCACATTGAAAGTTTTCAGCTGATTTCTGGGTATTAGCTTTATGCCAATTGTTACCAAACCATTTGCAGTGTTGTTATGTGTTCAAGAGACAGTTCAAATAAACCATTCATTGAAAAAATTTGTCTCCATTCGCATTGACCATCCCTGAGTTAGTCCTTGCAAATATTTATTCAAAACTTTATCTAATGGTTTCATGTCGTGGGCTTTCCTGCGACGGGTTACTTTCTATCGACGAAAGCTCATCATCTAGAAATTTTATCTAGAATCCTATCAGTACCTTGGGATATGCATGCCTTAATGGAATTATTCTCGCCTTCGACGACAGGTTGCATCATTGACCTTCGATCGAATGATTCCGTGAAGTGTTTGACTGCAAATCATTCATTCACACTTTGTGGATTGTACTAAGTACTTTGAGAGCCATTGACGTTATTGGTGGTTTCTCTCACACTTGTTAATAGTTTACATCATTGACTGGTAATCAATTGGCTTCTACCATGTTCACCTTCGACACAATCAATCGCATGGATAGAATTGCACTATTTCGGGAAGCGGAAATCAAGACCCTGGATCTAGTTTCCACCATCTAGGCTACGAGGAGTTTTATTATTCATGATAAAGTAGACTATTTATGACAGATGGATGTTTCTATGTTGTGTCTACTATTGATGTAATTTTAAAATAATTTCTATACCAGAACATGTAGTTATTTTTTATCTGAGTATGGGAATGCCTACCTCAGCGATGATATACATATATATGTTTTCATTGAATTTTTTTACATGTTTTCGAATGGTATGTCTACAATCCAATCCTCGGAAAGATAAAGCACTTCACTATTCAGAACTACCTCAGACTTCAGACTTTAGGGGGCAATCTGTTACATGTTATTTTGTCACCATGAAATTTTGTTGTCTATATAGGTTCATCACTACCTATATTATGCTCCCTTAGAAGTCAAAAACCTTAATGTTCCTAAACCAAGTCTAGGAATTGGAGAAAATCTCATTAAAACCCTAAAAAGTCTAACTCCGCACTTTTCCTAGCCCTTGCCTGCGGATCCACAGATATTTTCTCTATAGCCTGTGGCACATCCTGAACGTTTTGCTTATAAAACCTGTGGACCCCCGTAAATAGTCAAATAAAGGAAAAAGTAAGTTCTAGAAGCCCAACTGGACGAATAGTCTCCCCACTGGAAGCTTCTAGAAGCACGTTCAGTTTGACCTTTATCCTATACTCATGAGCTCTATCCCTTCACTCATGGATCTTATCCCTTGGTCTATGGAGCTCAAATCCCTTCATGAGAGGAACCCATCCCCCTCTTCATGGAACTGAAACTACCTCCATTTCCCTATGAATTGAGCTCATGTTTCAGTCTCAAGGGTAGACATACATATTAGTTTCTGAAGAATTTCTTAAGAGAGCATACTCTCTATACTAGCCATTTTTTATATGATAATGATCACACACTCATGTCCATAACTTTATGCTAATTAAGAGAGAAGAATGCTTGTTAATATGAGAGGGGATGATTTTTCAGGACCCTAGAAGAACCTGTATAACATCAAGATGAAAGGTTGTAAGGTTACTTCTTATTATACAAATTAATACAAATGGATTCCATTTTCTTATTGAATTGTTCATGTATCTATTTCAGTATTTCAATTCTTGGATTCCTTGATCACTGAGATAGGTTAGTGTTTTCCCTATTATTATATCTTGCAGGTGCTTTTAATATTTTTATCTACCTTTGATCACAGGTTTCACATGCTGAAGTGACCTCTTTTGGAGCGACTGGATAGAAGATTTCGGCAAGCGTTGGACTTTAGGTAGGGGCATGTTCTGGTAATTTGTTATTAATAATTCTGAATCGTAAATGATCTAGAGAAAATGGTTTGCATTTGGTTGTTTGTTTCTATATATCCTTAGGATACTAGGGAGATTGTTCTTGTCCACGAGAAGGATTTATCTGCATAACACATCCTTACTAACACTCACTTTTGTTCTTTGACTATTCATAACAATGTTTCAACTTCCCAATGAATTCCTCAAGTGTTTGAGGATCATCATACTCAATCTGATCTTTGAATGCGAATGGAAAACCACTAATAAATCGCTGAAATTTAGCGTTCTCATCCTCAAGATACGGTACCTACCTCAATAGCTCCAAGATATTTGTCATGTACTCTTCATCTATTATTGATCCCATATTTAGCTCAGAAAATTATTTTGCCTTACTGCCATAGTACCTCTCTGACAAGTATTTCTTCCTGAAAATCCTTTTGAACTCATTCCAACTAAAGTCCTTTGTCTTGATGTGTCTAACCCGCTTCAAATCTTCCCACCAGATATTTTCCTAACCTATAAGGCTTAATATGGAAATCACTACCTTCATGTTATCTGAATACTCATGAAACTCAAATAACTTCTTCATCCCAAGTATCTAAGCTTCTGCCTCTTCTAGTAACTTCAAGTCCCCATCAAAATTAAGCGACTTTTATTTCATATATTCATCTGGAAAGTATCCCCTATCATTCCTTCTATAAGGATGATACTTATGAGGATCAAGATGTATATCCAAACTAGAACTAGAATGGTAAATGTACTCATCACCCCTCCTATCCAAAGTTTCCAACAACCTACCATCTCTCATCGTATCAAATTTACCTGACTTGTGTCTACTAGGAGACCTACTTCCATATGCCCCATTAGTTTTTCCTCCTATCCATAACTTATCTGAAGTGACCATTTTTTTTGCAAATATGACAAGCTCTCAAGAAGTATTCCATTCACCTCTGCTTGTTTCTGATGTGCCTGTATGATTCTGTCATTGTTTGACTTATAACTCTTTATTTCTTCCATTAGGCTTCTCAATATTTCTGCCAAATCAGAATAATTCCCACCATGTTTCTCATATGACCCATAGGGAGAGTCTATGTAGTCTACCATTTTTTATCAATCTCTGGTCTCTTTTCCTGTGAACCATAATATGTAGGCTAAAGCGAATCATAATAAACCAACATACCTTACTGTAATTTTGGGATGATACTTCCTACAAGATAAACCAATCAACATAATACTTGTATATACAAAATCATAACAACATATAAACTCCTAACACATGGTATGTCAATGAATAAACATCATTCTAGTAGGATTCCAGTCATCAATGCATAACCATACCAAATACACACCATGACCTAATGCATGACAACCTCAACCATACGAATTCAACCTTGACCACACAAAATCACAAGCACAGACCATACACAAGGATAAGTAACATGTAACCAAGCATGAACGACCAATGCATGTTCAACATATAACATCACACAAGCAAGCATCCATGGAAAACATAGAAGCATGTCCAATATGTGACCTAGCATAAACAAGAAATGGATATTCAACGTGTAACAATATTTAATGAAGTGTGCACACACAATAAACAAGCATGAAAAACACATAATGAGGCATACACTTGTGACAACATGTTAACAAAAACATCATCAGCCCTCCCATGGCGACACCACTACCATGATGGCCAACACAACATAGATTCCTATAATACTAGTGTATCCCCTAATTTTTATTTTTAGTGTAGCCCCATTATTTTTATTTTTGTTCCCATGTAGTCCCCATATTGTTATTATTGTGCCCCATAGTTGTAGCCCCATTATTGTTATTGTTGTGCCCATGTGGTCCCCATATTGTTATATTGTGACCCCTTAGACTCTTATATATAGAAGGTAGGTTTTTTCATTTGTATCCTCCAAGAATTATTCATTTAGGTAATGTAAAGAAGGTTTCCCCCTCAAAGAGACCGATTTCTTAGTCATTGATCTATATTTTTTCCTATTTTGTGAGTTGGATTCATAACATTTGGTATCAGAACTTTGGATTCAAGCATTTCGCTGTTGTAAACATGTCATCTTGGAATTTTCGTTATTTTTTTTCTACGAAGGTTAAAAAGCTAAAAAATTTACCACGCAAATCAAAAATCACGAGGAACTTCGTGTAAAAATTTCAGATCTTGGTTCAATATATTTTCGGAGATATGATCTGAGGAGATTAGGATTTTTGTAGGCTCTAGAATTTCATCTCAAACAAGTGACCAAGGGAAAATTTTCATAACTTTAGTTTCAAAAATTGGATTTGAATTATGTAAGAAGTGGCCAAAATTACACATACTTTAGTTTCGTTTGTATCAATTTCAGGGCCAAAGGTCAAAACAGTGATAATTGGAATGCCGTGCAAGTTCCTTCTACTGAACTAGTCCATAATTAGGTCATTGTGGGAGATTGGGCATAAATTTACCTTGAAGAATCAAAATAAGGTCCTTCTTGTGCAATTGGAAACAATACTCAGAGGGATAACACAAGACGAACATTCAAATATTGGAGATCCAAAATTACAGAGTTACAACCGTTTCAAGATCGAACTCCTAAAAGCAAGAAAAATGTGTGTATTTTTTAAAACAATTTGCATTAATTTTGGTTGAAAAATTAGTTTCAAGTGATTACAAGGGCATATTGAAGCAAAGATATTTTTATTGGGTTCTAAAATGCGTCGAAAAAATAATTCTACACCCATCCAACCCTCAGAAAACTCTCCTATGATGCATGAAGAGGAACAATTGCAACATGGTATATCAAAATTATGGGACCAAGTGCAAAAAATTTTGATCTCACAAAGAGAAACCAAAGATGACGTAGATGGCTTAAAAGCAGACATGAAAGCAAATATTAATGGTATAGAAGAAAAAATGAAAGGAAATATGGAATATTTGAAGAATTGTTTAAAAGAAGATTTGACAAAGTTGCTACAAGAAATGCTTCCTAATGGCGAAAAGGTATTAGACAAAACTCATGATGAGGACAAAAAAATGTTAATCATGATTCCAAATATCGATATGAGGAAGTTTGATGGCAAGGATATGATAACATGGATACTACAAATGGAGAAATACTTTGATTTCCAAAGTGTGCAACACACGCAAAAGGTGCATCTTGCAACTTTATATTTAGAAAATAAATAAATTTGTATGGTATTGATGCCTTTTTTCTCGTAAACCATTTTCTCTTTGTCAATTTTTACGGAGGAAATGATAGCACATTATGAGGATACAAAGAGAAACACCTTGTTTAGCCAATTGATAAATCTCAAACAAAAGGGTTCAATAACGGAGCACAATGAGGACTTCCAAAAATTGAATATAAGGGTAAATGATATTCCATAGGAACATAGGATTGATGTCTTCATAGGGAATTTAAATGATAAGATCCAATATGAGGTTCGTCTTTGGGAACCTGATACATTGGAGAAGGCATTTAGGTTGGAAAGAAAGATTGAAAGAAAAATTATGGTGACAAGGATGCTTACCACTCACAACTATAAAGATGAAAGTGTTGCTACTCCTAGCCTTCCACAACCTACAAGGCTGACAGCACAACAATTAGAAGAAATAAGAGAAAAATGCATTTGTTATAGCTGTGATAGAAAATACAGTAAAGGTCATAAGTGTGATGAGAAGAAATTATTTTACATCGATTGTGAAGAGGATTAAGAAAAGGAATAAGAAACTTCAAAAGAAGAGGATATACACTAGGAACCGACCTTAGAGAAAGAAGATATGAATCTGACCATATCTTGTAATGCATTTGCAGGAATTACCACTCCTTGAACTCTCAAGATAGAAGGATATGTCAAGAAGAAAGGTAATATCATTGATTGAATCAGGTAGTACTGATAATTTTATTCATTGTAAGATAGCCAAGGAATTGAATTTATTCCTATATCCAAAAAAAGAGTGTCAAGTAATGGTTATGGAGGGACCATAAATTTCTCTGGAAAGTGCCATAATATCAAAATAACCATGGGGGGATATGTATTGAATAGCCTATTTCAATTCCAATGGGTGGTGCCGATGTTGTATTAGGATTTCAATGGTTGTAATTTTTGGGTACGATAAATTTTAACTTTCAAGAACAGTTTTTGATATTTTTTGGGGAGGGAAAGGAAGTTGAATTAAGGGGTGTCACTGGGAAACCAATAAATATAATAAACTCTAACGGCGTGAAAAAGCTTCTAACTAAAGAACAACGAGGCAAAATTACATAATTATGCTCACTATAGTTTCAAACATCAAAATAATCTTTAAGATAAAACTATAAGGTTCAAGAAGTGGAAGATCACATCGAGCATCAACAAAAAGTTCTCCAACTCTTAAAGGATAACATAAATTTGGTGCAGAATCAAATGAAACAACATGCAGGTCAACATTGCAGTGAAATAAGTTTTGATAGAGGCGAATGGGTCTTTTTACGGCTACAATGATACAAACAAATGTCCCTAAATTAAGCTCAAAAGGATAATAAATTATCGCCAAAGTGCTATGGTCATTACAAGGTGTTGCAAAATATTAGTGCTAAGGAATACAAATTGGAGATTCCTACATCTTCACAAGTGAACCCAATTTTCGATGTTTCATACTTAAAGAACATTATACTTGACAAACTCCCAGTTCAAACAATATTTCCAGAACTTGGCGAGGAAGGAAAAATCATATTGGAACCTGAAGCAGTCATGAAAACAAGAACTTTACACCGATGAAATAGATCAATTTTAGAGTATCTCATCAAGTGGAAGAACTTACCCGCTCAAGATTCCACATGGGAGGATGTGAATTTTATACAAAAGTATCTAGAACTACTCATGTGTTGAGGAAAACACTTGTATGAAGGAGAGGGGCATGTTAGGTCCCTATACTACTACTGTAGCCCCTTATTTTTATTATTAGTGTAGTCCCATTTTTTTTTTTTTTGTTTCCATGTAGACCCCATATTTTTATTATTGTGCCCCATAGGTGTAGCCCCCATTATTATTATTGTTGTTCCCTTTTGGTCCCCATATTGTTACATTATGACCCCTTAGAGTTCTATATGTATAAGGTAGGTTTTGTCATTTGTATCATCCAAGAATTGTTCATGTTGATTTCTAAGTCATTGATCTCTATTTTCTTTTATTTTTTGAGTTGGTTTCATCACATAGGTATGAGAAACATATAATCAATCAACAAAAAATCATGACCAACACACCACCCATCCAGTCCCAGGGTTGAACCATGATTTGATACCAATTTTTAATGCCCTCTTCCCACATCTACTGAAGTAACCAACCAATCATGGTAAACATGTGACGAGAGGCTACTATAATGAGATTCAACCTTCTAGGTGACCTTAAGGAAATGGAACCGATGAAAACAAAACTTAAAGACCTTGTACCCCCAGGAGGTAACCCAACCTTTCAGGCCTCTTACCCCTGGATCACAATAATATTTTGACCTTTTTGAGCCATAGACATAGGCACATGATTGCAAGCTAGAATATAGGAGGTTATATATGAAGGAATAACACTACATGCCAACGTCCAAAACCCCAATTCCTTAGTTCTATGCCAGTCTCCCAAGATTTGAGCCACACTTTTAGGCCTAGAACCCAGTGCTCTGCCCAGAACTTCATGAACAGTTCAAAGATGATAAATAAAAATAGAACAATGATAAAAAATAAATCACATCAACAAGAACTCATATGGACCCCTCTTACCCATTACAGTCATTTTGTCAAAAATGTCACAAACATGAAAGCTACAGGTATAAATAATAGAACTGAGCATAATCGTCTCATACTTAGATGAGAAAATCTAAGAATCATTTCTCCCTTACATGATTGGCTAAAATATAATATATTTGACCATAGATACATTGTGCATTCATTTACAAGTAAAAACATGGAGAGATTCATACATGATCACTAATAAAATACATGCTTATAACTAACAATAACATCAGAAATATAGTGGATACAACAAAAATATAATCCACATAATAACCAGTACAATTATACATAAAATACCAAAGGAATGAGCTTCTCATTAATGAATTTAAAAACCAACTAGAGATGGGACTTCCATGTTCCACCCGACCATAGATTGGCTAAGCCAAATCTCACTTAATCCAATCAGACATGTGCCATATTCCAAGCATGAATGTGGGGCTCAAACCGAAAGAGCCAACTAGGGCATCCTGAGGCTAAACCACCTCACCCTCATCAATATAAATTAGAATTTACCATGATCCACATCAGATCGCTAGGCCAACAAAATAAATTTTTCATAACTAGATCTACCATGATCTACACCCGATTACTAGGCCAACACAAGAATAGATATCACTAGATTCTCTCTTCCTAAACCATGAAGAATTTTCCTGTCTCCTAGTCTCTCAACCTTTAATGGAACACAGAGTTTGATAAGTGGTCACTACACCCTCAACCGAGACATACTCTCCAGTCTTTACCATATATCCCAAACCTCAGATTTCTAGGCCCAATGGAGAGAAAGCCACCTCTCAGGATTTACCACAATCTAAACCTAGATTACTAGGCCCTAAACCAAGGCAACACATAAACGAGTTATGTGTCATATAATTCAGAGATCCACCTCACTTAGCTTTGAATCCACCCGGTAATCCAACTAAACCAAAACATAAGAACTCTAAAACACCCTGGCTATCTGGA
Source organism: Pinus albicaulis (assembly GCA_034641835.2). Lineage (NCBI taxonomy): Eukaryota > Viridiplantae > Streptophyta > Pinopsida > Pinales > Pinaceae > Pinus > Pinus albicaulis. The sequence continues at coordinate 1,348,853,468 of CM076580.1, forward strand.
AATGGAAAGGATAGGTTGAAAACACTGTCACACCTTGAAAAACCCATGCCATGACATAAACGAACCACATGCAATACCATGCATGCTACATCTCAGAAGGAAATCATACATGAAAATCAATACTTGAAAAGAATCATGTTGTAGCTGCTTGATTCCTACTCCTCCTTGCTTTCTTCCTCCTCCTTCTTTCTTTCTTGCCTTTGTTTATCCAATGCCAAAATGCTCCAAGAAACGTTGTGTCCAAGAGTGAGAGAGAGAAGGAGAGAGAATAATGAGGGAGCTCCAAAACTGAACTGAAAAAAAGGTTCCAACTGATCCTCAGAAGCCTTCTTCTATAAGAGGCCTCTATTTCTTCATTTTCCATTATTTTCCTTCATTTTCCTTCATTTGAAAGTTGTGACCTTTCACCTCCCTTTTCTCCTAATTTCCATTATTTTCATAAATACGTGCCAAAATATCAATTTTCCTTTACAAAGTATTTTCCTTTTCCTTTGCCAGTTTCCTTAGCCATAATAAACCAAATTATCACCCACTAGGATGTTTTTTCCCAACATTCAGCTTGGAATAAGTGTCCCATCAACTATGGTTATTATTTTCAACTTTATTACATGGATTTTTCACCAGGGTTGTTACATTTTCCCTCAGGGTGACTACCTTCATCTTGGTTGCCCCCAATGACTCTACTTGGGAGAAATGATGCACTAGCACCATAATAAGAGTATCCTCAAGGTAAAATAAATGGCCAGAGTGAAAAATAAACTAATTGAAATGACGAGGAGAAATGAAGAATCACCTACCTAAAGGAAATTAGGAAAGGATGACCTATCATTAGGGAAATTTTGAGGTCTAAAGTGGGCCTCCTAAGAAAAATGTACAACAAAAATAAACTTTATAAGAACCAATAGGATTCAAGATGATGATGTCAACCATGGGGGATGATTCACCATTTTTTTAAGTAAAAGGGTAAAAAGATTAAAAAATAATAAAATAATAAAACTACTTTTTCAACTCATAATTTCAACTTATCTCCCAAAGTTTTTACTCAAATTTCCAGTGGGAGTACTCGTTGGAAGAAAAATTTAATTCCTCATCCAAGGAGTACCCATGTTGCATACTCCGATGGACCCTGCTACACGAAAAATGAGAAATACATAAAAAACGTAATTACAATCACATTTTTCATGTTTTTCTCATTTTTCGTGTAGCAACACCCATCGAAAGTATGCAACCTGGGTACTCCTTGGATGAAGAATTAAATTTTGCATCTAATGAGTACTCCCACTCAACATTTGAGTAAAAACTTTAGGAGATAAGTTGAAAATATGAGTTGAAAAAATAGTTTTTTCTTTTTTCCCCCTAAAATTTGATGATGTCATCAAATCTTATTTTATTATTTCCACTATTATTTTATAATTTCCTTAGGAGGCGCATTTTAGACATCAAAATTTTGCTAATGATACTTCGAGATCACAATCACAATTTTTGGGGGAAAAGAGGGGCTTTCTCCACTAGATACAATCTCAACCAATAAATGATCAAATGAATTTTATTTTTGGCTTCCTTATTTATATCGATTACCTAGGAGTTTTCAAATGCAGGGATTTATTCACTATATTGTTTATTTACCTCCCTAGAGATCCTTATTCATGGTTATGATCCTATATTTCATCATCTTTGTAACACCCTTAGTTAAAAATCCATGTAAAAATATATAAGACCACAGTGATGGGACACATATTCCAAGATGAATTGCGGGAAAAACATCCTAGTAGTTGTTCATTCGGTTATTATTACCAAAGGAAATGGAAAAGGATTTCGAAAGGAATGAGCCATTAACTGACATTTTATTTATGAAAGTAATGGAAATTAGGAGAAAAGGAAGGTGAAAGGTCACAGGTTTCATGTGAGGAGGAAAATGAAGGAAAATAATAGAAAATGAATAAAATAGAGGCCTCATTAATAAAAGGGCTTCTGAGGATCAGTTGGTAAGCTTTTGTAAGTGCATTTTTGGAGCTCTCTCATTATTCTATTTCTCTCTCATACTTTTGGATACTTAGAGTTTTCTTGGAGCACTCTTGGAGAGTGTGGCATACTTGGTGATTTGGAGCTAGAAGGAAAAGGAAGAGCATGAAAATGGAAAAGTGCATCGGGATCAGTACCTACAATAGGTTTTATTGCAGGTACCAAGTTTCATGTATGTTTTCCTCAATAGTTTTTGCATGAATGGTTTATGCATGTGGTTTCTTAGTCATAATTTGTCATTGGCATGGAGTATTGCCTGGATTGACAATGGGTTTTCCTAGCGTTTCCATTTCCTGGATAGGAATGGAGTTTTGGATTCATTTCATTTTTGTTTTATGGTTAGTTCTCATGTTCCTTAATATTTGGATTGAGTTATTAGTTTCTGAAGCCTTGGTTGGAAAAATGCTTTGGAGCTCGACAGAATTTTTTTGGGTTAAGTTACTAGTCCTGGAGGCTTGGTTGGAAAAAAACTCTCTAACCCTAGCTAGGTTAAGTTATTATTCTTGGAGCCTTGGTTGGACAAACTTTTTGGAGCCCAGAAACAACTCGGGTTGAGTTACTAGTCCTGGAGCCTTGGTTGGAGAAAACTCTATGGAGCCCTGGACTCCAGCTTGGATAGAGACCAATCCATGATGGTTGTGATGTCAGACCATGATGTGGAATAAATATTTTAGGGTTGAGATGGTTTGGCCTCTGGAAACCCTAGATTGGTTGATTGATGTGTTTTAAGAGATCCCACATTCATGCTTGGAATATGGCACGAGGGTGATTTGCTGAAGAGAGATTTGGCTCAGCCAATCAATGGTCAAGTGGAATGTAGAAGTCCCATATCTAGTTGGCTTCTACATTCATTAATGATAAATTCATTCCCTTGGTATTTGGTATGCAAATGTAGTAATTTATATGTGGATTCTATTGTTGTTGTATCCATGGTATTTTTTTTGTTATTATGTTGGTTATAAGTATGTTTGTTGACAGTGATGATATATTGATCTATCCATGTTTTTACCTATAAACAAATGAAAAATGTATTTATGGTCAATATATTGTATTGCGCCAAATGATGTAAGGGATAAATTATTCTTAGTGATTCTCAGATAAGTATGAAACCCCTACACTCATATCTGTTATTTACACCTGTAGTTTCAAAGTTTGTGACATGTTTTTGAAAATTCATGTCATGGCTAGGAGGGGTCTAGATGATCTATTATTGATGTGATTTCTTCTACATCATTATCATATTGTTATTTACCATCTCGAAAAGTTTCATGAAGTTCTCAGCAGAGCACCAGGTTTTGAGCTTGACAAAACTGAGGAATTGGGGCCCTGGACATTGACATATTATGTTATGCTGACGTGTATAGCCTCCTTGTTATGAAACCATATCCAAAAAAGAAAAGAAAGAGATAAACGCCTTAGAAATAAGCCACTTCGATGGGGCAACCTCCTTTACATTACATAAATGAATAGTTCTTGGATGTTTCAAATGACAAAAGCTCCTTTCTATATATAGGAGTCCACGGGGTCACAATATAATCCTAGACAACCTAAAAAATAATAATGTAAGGGAAAAATAATAGCAATATGGGGGTTACAGGGGTACAAAAATAACAATAAGAGGGCTACACTAACAACAATAAGGGATTACACTAGTAATATAGGGACCTAACATGCCCCTCTCCTTCAAAAATGTGTTGTCCTCAATGCTTGAGTAGCTTTGGATGCTTCTGTATTAAATTCTCATCCTCACATTTAGAATCTTTAGTGGGTAAGTTCTTCCACTTGAATGTCAAGTGATGGTTGTAAATGGAGGAACTATAAATTTCTCTGATACCAAATGTTATGAAACCAACTCCAAAAATAGAAGAAGAGAGATCGAAACCTTAGAAATAAGCCACTTCGATGTGGCAACCTCCTTTACATTACATAAATGAGCAATTATTGGATGATTCAAATGGAAAAACCTCCTTTCTATATATAGGATTCCATGGGGTCACACTATAATCCTAGCCGGCCTAATAATAATAATGTAAGGGCACAAAAATAACAATATGGGGGTTACAAGGGTACAAAAATAAAAATAATGGGGCTATACTAACAACAATAAGGGACTAAACTATTAATATAGGGACCTAACACTCTTGGACGTTGCATTACAATCCTGTTCCTACGTCTATGTGTCAAAGAGGTATGAATGGTTGGGTTACCTCCTAGGTGTGTTGTTTTTATTGTTGTACAAGGTTTGTATGTTTTGTTTTTGTCGGTTCCACTTCCTTAAGGTCACCTATGAGGTTGAATCTCATTATAGTATCTTTGCGTCACATGTTTACCCTGGTTGGTTTGTTACTTGGGTAGCTTGGGGAAGAGGGTGTTACAGAGTGGTATTAGAGCATGGTTCAACCCTTGGACTTTATGGGGGCTGTGTTGGTCATGTTTTTCTATTAGTTTCGTATGCGTTTCTCATGCTTATGGTGTATGTGCTTGTTGCATCTATGTTATCTTGTCCATGGTGGTAGTGGTGTCTCTATGGAAGTGTTGATGGTGTGGTTGTCAATATGTTGTAATGAGTATATGACTGGTTATGTGTTGTTCACGCTTATGTATTGTTTGTGCACGTTTATTACATATTGTACATGAATTTCTTGATTATGTTAGGGTTACATATTGGTAATGATTCAATGTTATCTGTGTATGATTTATTGTGTGATGTGATATGTTTAACATGCTTTGGCCGATCATGATTGGTTATACATGTCAAGTGGGTGCATATCATTAATTTTTCATTGTTTTGATTGAGGTTGTTCTGCATAAGGTTAGACATCACAACCATCATTTTTAAGTGGCTCATTTTTAAGTTCCCCCCCTCAAATTTTCTTATTCACTTTCTTCATCCTCTTCACAATCTATGTAAAATAATTTCTTCTAACACACTTATGACCTTTAGTGTATTTTCTATCACAACTATAGTAAAGCACTTTTTCTCTTTTTTCTTCCAATTTTTGTGGTGTCAACCTTGAAGGTTGTGGAAGTCTAGGAGTAGCAACATGTCCATATTTATAGATTTTAGGGGTAGGCTTCCTTGTCAATATAATTTTACTTTCATTTTTTCTTGCCAACATAAATGCCTTCTCTAATGAATCAGGTTCCCAAAGTCGAACCTCATGTTGGATGTTATCCTTTAAAGTCCCTATGAAGACATCAATCTTGTGTTCATCTGGAATATCAGTTACCCTTATATTAAATTTTTGGAATTACTCAATGTGCTCCACCATTCAACCCTTTTGTTTGAGATTTAGAAATTGGCTAAGAAGTTGTTTCTCTTTGTATCCTCATAATGTGCTATCCTTTCCTCCATAAAACTTGACCAAGTGACAATTATTTTATGAGATCAAATTCATCGATTCCATACAAATGTTTTTTCTTCTAAATGTAAATTTTCAATGTAGACCTTTTGTGTGTTTTGCACATTATGGTGATCAACATATTGCCCCATCTGTAGTATCCATGTTACGGGATCCTTGCCATCAAACTTCCTCATATCGATCTTTGGAATATGGTGAGTCTTCAATCCAACATTAGATTTTATGAAATCACGATTAACATTTATTTTTTTCTGATCATGAATTTCCTTTACTACCTTTTTTCCATTAGGAATCATTTCTTGTATCAAATTTTTCAAACCTTCCATTCCTGCTCGTTCTTCATGTCTTCCATGTTGCCTTTCGTTTTTTCATCTATCTTAGCTTCCATGCCATCCATCTTAGCTTTCGTGCCATTCTTCAAAACTTCCCCGCATTTCTTCAAACCATCCATATTAGCTTCCACACCTTTCTTCAAAACTTCCATTTCATTTTTTGTGGCTTTTTGTGAGAGTGAAATTTGGTGCACTTGGTCTTGTAATTTTGATATATCATGTTGCACTTCTTCCTCTTCATGAGTCATAATAGAGCCTTACGAGGGCTTAATAGGTGTTGAATTATTTTTAGGGACCATTTTTGAACCCAATACTGATATTTATGCTTCAATATGCCCTTGGAATCCCTTCAAAATTATTTTTCAAACAAGACTTATGCAATTTTAAAAACAATACACACATTTTTCTTGCTCTTGAGGAGCTCAATATTGAAACTGATGTATCTCTGTAATTTCAGATCCCAAAAAATTTCTCTTCAGTCCTGTAGTATCCCTTGTAGTTTTCTTTCCAATGCCATAGGTCTGACCTGATTTGGATTCTTCAAGGAAAAATTATGCCCAATCTCCCACAATGACCTAATTATGGACTGTTCAGTAGAGCAAAATTGTACGGTGTTCCACATGTCATTGTTTCCTCCTTCGACTCTGAAATTCATACAAAGGAAACTACAGTCCATGTAATATTGACCAATTTTTACAGAATTCCAATATAATGCTTAGAGAGAGAGTTATGATTATTTTCCCAAGGTTACCTCTTTGAGATGAAATTCGAGAACTTGCAAAACCCCTAACTTCCACATATCATATCTCCAAAAATGTTGTGAACCAAGATCTGAAATTTTTACACGACGTTCCTCAGGATATCTTCACAAATGGTTTTTTTTTAGCTTTTGAACCTTCGTGAAAAAAAATTAGAGAAAAAGTTCCACGATGACTTGTTTGAAGCAGCAAAAACCTAGAATCCAAATCTCTAATACCAAATGTTATGGAACCAGCTCCAAAAATAGAAGAAAAGAGATATCAACGCCTTAGAAATGAGCCACTCCAAGGGGGAAACCTCATTTACATTACATAAATGAAAACTTCTCGGATGATTCAAATGATAAAACCTCCTTTCTATATATAGGAGTCCATGGGGTCACAATATCATCCTAGCCGACCTAACAATAATAATGTAAGGGCACAACAATAACAATAGTGGGGTTTTAGGGGGCACAATAATAACAATATGGGGACTACAAGGGTACAACAATAACAATAAGGGGGTGAAACTAACAAGTATAAGGGACTACACTAGTAATATAGGTACCTAAAAATGATAATATTGGTATGTTATTATGCTAATGTGTTGGCTAATATAGAGCAGGATATGAAGACCATAAAAAGGAAGTTGCAACATTAGACCTCGAGGAAAGAGCATGTCGTCATACAGGTTTGGATGTTGGGAAAGCAGGTATGTAGGTTAAGGATTATTACATGCATTATGGCTATGTGTATTCCTTTTAGTCTATTTAGTTTATGGTTACATACATGATAAATGCTAGTTGATCATTGTAGTTATATGCACATATGTCAGATCCTCATGAATGATAGTAACTTGTGGTTGTATGCATTGGTATTGTTGTTTTATGTTAGATAACTTGATGATTATGTTATATATTGTTGATGAGTATGCTATAGGTTTACTTTTTGTTGTTGTATTATAGTTAGCTTGATGATTATTTTACATGTTGTTGATGACCATGATATATAACTTGTTGATGTTATATGGTAGTAAATTGATGATTAGGATTATAACATTAATATCTTTGTGTTATAGGTATCATCCTAAACTGGATTGGCCTATATAGATGGTTACGATTATGAAATTTAGGTATGAATCAAACTATTTCTGATATTGTGTTGTACTAATCTAGGTTGATTGTACACACATGATTGTTATGCATCAACTACAAATGTTTATGAACTTATGATGTGAACATGTTAGTTAGTTACTGTTATGGGTATCATGGTATTGTTTGTGTTTGAGTTGATGTGTGGTGAATTTATATCGTGCTAACTATACTTATTGTGCATAAAATACAAGCTCCCCTACGATACATTGAGGTATGAGTTTTTTTATGTCGTCTACTTGGTGTTTGAATGTTTGATTATGACCTTTTTTTGGTGTTCGAGTGTTTGGTGTCTATTATGTCATTTATCTATTGTATGAATGTTTGATTACTTGCATGATATGAGTATGTTCCTATAAGATTGCATGAAGAAATGATATTGTTTTGAGATGGTCATACTGACACACATGTGTTGAGAGAGTTGATATGTATTTGAGGATAAGTAGGTGATAATTGTAGTATGGTGATTTTGACTACTAGTTTATTATGACATGACTGTTAGTCTTCGTAGAGATTGATTTTAGTTAATAGATATGAGGTCATGATATTTGGAACATGTTATTGACATGTGTGAACAGTTGCAAGGAAACATTCTTGGTATTAGCATAACAATATAATAGTTTATGTGTTTATATAACTAATAGATGGGTGATATGACAATACATAGTAGGAATTGATTACAACATGGTAAATGATAAAAGAAAGGAATTATGTAAGAAGTCATTTAGATATGTTTGGAAACCCTAAATTCCAAAAAAATAAGTGCTTTTCATACAACAAGTCTTCTTAACCCTAATCTTTCTTAACCCTAATATTTTCTGGAATTATGTGCTTATGTGCTATATTTATGAACATGTATTTGACAAGTATAACACTTGGCTTCTAGATATGGTTGGATCTGTCAAGGGGTTGGAGTCCCTTGAGAGTTGATATATGTATGTTTTCAGATACAACACAGTGTGTCTGGCATAACAAGGTAAGGTAACAAGTATATTGTATGTTTATATTATATAGTGACATTTATGTGTTTATGGTTGTATGATGCAGGGGATTGCATGGAAAAGGGGACTACCATGAAATCTTGGATAAGGACCAGGTTGGGTTTTCCTTCAGAAGCTCTGGGAACCATGGGGTTGAGTCATGGTGGTTGTGGCTAGTCTTGTGCTTTTGGTCCTTTGTGATTTGTTGTGCTTTATTTGTGGTCTTCATTGTGTCTAGTGCATGATCATGCCACTTTGTTGTGGTGTCATATTGCCTTGGTTTTCATGTTATTATTCTTGTTTTTTCTTGTTCTTTCCTTTTATGTTTTGAGAGTCTTGCGAATTGGTTGGGAAAGGAATAATTTTATGGAGCTTTGGGAGAGTTGAATGAAACCCAAAAGGTTATGCAAGAATAAAATGAATCTTGGTGCATGTATAATGGAAACTGTAGATAAGAGCATGACAACCAGTTGTATTGGTTGAGTCCATTGGTTTAAATGGATGGTGGCAGGACAATCATGAGAAAGGTAACAGGAAAGGGTAAAGTGAATTGTTGTTATCAATGTTGTGCATATTATGCATGCATAAAAGGAGTTCTCTTAACGTTGACCTTATGATATCTGGTAATTATATTGTGATCATGATTATGATAATGTCTATAAATGCACATATGAATGTCGTTGTCTAACAAGATCATGACTGCTTTATTTTGATGTTTATATATGTATATATGTATGTATGTATGTGTTGTTGACTGATAGGGTCAATAGGATTGTTTTGTATTAGTGTACACATGTATAGATATTTGTATTTATGTAGTTTCCTAACTGTGTTGTCAGGGATCATAACATTTCATGCCGATATTTATATGTTTATGTATGTATGTATGTCGTGTTTGATAGGATCATCATGGATCATGAGTGTTTAATGCTAATGCTAATATGTATATATGTATTTCATTGTATGACATGATTCTGATTCTTCTATGCTAATGATTATATGTATCTATGTATCTATGTATCTATGACACTATATGACAAGGTTTTCAAGGATAATTTTGTGGAGGAGTGATTGCTTATGAAGGTGGATGAAATGAAGAGGTTCCTTGTTTTATTAGGATTCAAGTGGGAAGAGTAACATGAAATATCTATGATGTTAGTATCATGTGGACATGAATTGATATTATATGCTTGTATTATGCCTATGTTTATGTTATGGAAAGGTAATGCGAAGGGGTACATCATCGAAGTTAAAGTAGTGTGATCTGTGACATGCTAAGATAAGCATGGATAATGTAAAGACACAAGAAGAAAGGTTTCTTGTGAGGCTAGTGTGTGGTCTATGGATTTGCAGTACTACTGTTGCATATATTTTGTGCATGTTGTATATCTAGTGATTGTAACTATGGTGATGTGTACATGTAACATATGTAGTATTGTGTACATATGATGTTGTATGCTTGTTCTATATATGATGTTGTGTGTATATTGCACATGCAGTTCTAGGTATATATGGTGTTATGTACATGTTGGATATGTGGTGTTGTGTACATATTGTACTATGTGCATGTTGGTTATGTGGTGGTGTGTGCATATGGTGTAGTGCGCATGTTGGATATGTGGTGTTGTGTACGTATGGTGCTATATACATGTTGTATATGCAATTCTATGTACATATGGTGTTGTGTGCAGGTTGTACATATGGTTCTATATACATAAGGTGGCATGTGCATGATTGCACATATGGTGTTGTGTGCATGTGGTGTTGGGTGTAGGTGGTGCAGTGTACATGTCGTGCATATGGAGTTGTGTACATGTGGTGTCGTGTACATGTTGTGCATGTGGTGTTGTGTACATGTGGTATTGTGTACAAGTTGTGCAGGTGCAGTGTAAATTTTGTGTTGTGTACACGTTGTGCAGGTGTTTTCGTGTACATGTGATGTTGTGCACATGTATTTTAGGTAGTGTTTTGTACAAGTGGTACAGTGTACATGTTGTGCATATGGTACTGGTATGCGTGTGGTATTATGTACATGTTGTACATGTTGTGTTGCGGGCATGTGGTACTAAGTATGTGCATGGTGTATTCATGGTATCGTGACATGTGTATTTGTTGTGTTGTACTCTATATATGTATATGTATTGTGTTGTATTGTACACCAAGTGTACGTTTGTGTGCCTTATGTCAGTGTGGGTGCTTGTATTGTATGATGTTGTATGCCGTATGTGCATGTATGTGTTGTGATGTACACTATGTGTATGAACACATGATTCAAGAGAAGCAAGGGCATCAGATGTTTTCCAGGTGTGACAACCAATTTGAGGTGTGTAGAGAATGAACAAAGGGAGAAGTAAGGATCGATGAAGGATAATTATCATTATTTTATATCAATATTTTTATGCATGTGATCTATGATTCTAATTTATGATGGTTACGTGTGATTTATGACTATGGTTTATTATGATTGCATATGATTCATGATTTTCACCAATGATGGTTTTGTTTTGAGCTAACCTGACGTGACATGTTTATACATGATGATTTGTTCAAAGATGTTAGTTTTACTTGTTGTGACAAGAAGCAAACAAAATTGCAAGTCTACCTTATTGACAGGATAGCAATGAGGTATGATTTGTAGTTATTTCAATTTATTTTTAATCTAATGAAAATTGTGTTCTTGGTACAACAAGTATGGAAATTCCTGGTTGGGTTATTGAAATTGATTGCAGGCATTAGTAGGAAAAACAAAGGAATTGAAAAAGGTAGTAGTATTCTAGTAAAGCACTCTAGGAGCAAGGCCATTGTGGGACACCGGTACCCAATAGTGTTCATTGATTTCCATGAGCATGCTATACCTAGTATGATGGTTTTGAGATAGGGATATGACTTGGATTTTGTATCTTCTGATGCAAGGAAGCCTTCCAAGGGATGGACTACCCAAGATGGGGGTGTCAGCGGAACATGGAAGGTGTGTGACTACATAGAATGGTGTGACCAAATTTCCTGAGGGACTATGTAGCAGAGAAGGGAAAGATAGTAGATGCATTTGTTTTGGTCATTATCATTTCCATATGGAATAAGATGCACATTAGGAGTGTGAATTGTAATAATGATCTGATAATTTTTCATTGAGAGGAAAAGTGGTGCAGGGCTGTGGCGCTAGACATTAGATTCAAATTTGACTTTGGAAGTGGATTCTATACTTCTGTGGAAGGAGGTGAATCCTGGTACTACTTTGAGGGTGGAGGTGTGAGCCTCTAGATTCCTTTGATGCTCATATGGGCATCGTATCCTTATATTTGTTGGTAGAGAAAATGTGTATATGTGTATATGTGTATATTATTGTAAATACTATATCAATATGGATTTATAAAGCTCCATAGACAATATGATTATTTGATGGTTAAAGAAAATGTGGTTTTTATTGCAAATATCGTAATGAGTTGTGTTATACAGGTCTCGTAAATGGTATGTTTGTCATCTTTCAATAGTGGTCATTGTAAATATTGCAACGAGTTGTGTTATAAAGCTCCATGGGTAGTATGTTTTGTTTTTAGTAGTTTTATAGTTTGTAGGTGTCATTGAACACCGAGGACGGTGTTCCCCCATGGGGGAGGATTCTGTAACAACCCTCATTAAAAATCCATGTAAAAATATATAATGCCACAGTGATGCACATATTCCAAGCTGTATGGTGGGAAAAACATCCTAGTGGGTTTTCATTCAGTTATTATGGCGAAAGGAAATTGGCAAAGGAAATAACAAAGGCTTTTGAAAGGCATGAAGCATTAATTGGTATTCTATGTATGAAAATAATGGAAAGTAGGAGAAAAGGAAGGTGAAAGGTCACAGGTTTCATGTGAGGAGGAAAATGAAGGAAAATAATGGAAAATGAAGAAAATAAAGGCCTCATTAATAAAAAGGCTTCTGAGGATCAATTGGTAAGATTTTTTTAGTGCATTTTAGGAGCTCTATCATTATTCTCTCTCTCTCTCTCATACTTTTTGATATTTAGAGTTTTCTTGGGGAACACTTGGAGAGTGTGACATACTTGGTGATTTAAAGCAAGAACGAAAAGGAAGAGCAGGAAAGCACAAGAGGAAAATGAGATCAATAGCTACAACAGGTTTTGCTTGCAGGTACCGAGTTGCATGTATGTTTTCCTCACTAGTTTTGGTGTGCATGATGTATGCATGTGGTTTCTTTGTCATGATCTGTCATTGGCATGGAGGATTTCTTGGATTGAATGTGGATTTTCCTAGCCTTTCCATTTCCTGGATAGTCATGGAATTGTGGATTCATTTCGTTTTTTTTTCCTGGTTGGTTCTCATGTTCCTTTAGCCGTGGGTTGAGTTATTGGTTCTTAGAGCCTTTTTTGGACAAATGCTCTGGAGCCCGATGGACAACTGTTGTGTTGAGTTAGTAGTCCTAGAGCCTTGGTTGGAAAAATGCTCTAGAACCCTAGGTGGGTTGAGTCACTAGTCCTGGAGCCTTGGCTGGACAAACGAAATGGAGCTCGAAAATAGCTGGGTTTGAGTTACTAGTCCTAGAACCTTGGTTGGAACAAACATTCTAAAGCCATTTTGAAGCATTGATAGAGACTAATCTGTGATGGTTCTGATGTCCAGCCGTGAGGTAGAATCATTGGTTAAGATTTAAGGTAGTTTGGCCTCTGGAAGCCCTATATTGGTTTTGATTGACGTGTTTGATGAGATCCCACATTCATGCTCGGAATATGGCATGGGGGTGATTGGCTAAAGAGATATTTGGATCATCCAATCTATAGTCGGGTGGAACGTGGAAGTCCTACCTCCAGTTTTTTTCTACATTCATTAATGAGAAATTCCTTCCCTTGGTATTTGGTATGAAAATGTACTGATTTATATGTGGATTCTATAGATGTTGTATCCATGGTATTTATGATGTTATTATGCTGGTTATAAGCATGTAAGTAGATAGTGATGATATATGGATCTATCCATGTTTCTACCTGTAAATGAATGCATAATGTATCTATGGTCAAATAGATTGTATTTCAGCTAATGATGTAAGGGATAAATGCTTCTTATCTACTCTCAGATAATTATGAGACCCCTACACTCAGATATTTTTTTTACACCTATAGTTTCAATGTGTGTGACATGTTTGAAAAAATGTCTGTCATGTCTAAGAGGGGTAAAAATGAGTTCTTATTCATGTGATTCCTTCCGTATTTAGTCCTGTTGTTATTTATCATCTCTGAACCTTTCATGAAGTTCTAAGTAGAGCACTAGGTTCTTGGCCTGAAAAGGTGGCTCAAATCCCAGGGACATTGGCATAACACTCAAAAATTGGGGCCCTGGACATTGGCCAGTTGTGTTATTCCTGTGTCTATAGCCTCCTCGACACTAGCTTGAAATCTTGTGCCTACGCCTATGTCCTTAAGAGTTCAAAAGGTCAGTCTGACCTTGGGGTAAGAGGCCTGAATGGTTGGGTTACCTCATGGGGGCGATGTTAACAAAGTTACCGATCAACTAAGAAGTACTACCTCAAAACGAGAACTCTAATAAAAAAAACATCAAAACAACATGAAAAAATTGCTCGGAAAGGGAAAGTGTTATTCTGGAATAACCATTTTTTTCGGGGTAAATTTTCAACATTTTTTAAAAATGGAAGTAAAAGTCAATTTTTTTTGGTGCAAAAAACACCCTAAAAATGAAAAGTGTTGAAATAAAAATTCTAAAATAATAAAAATTATATTTAAAAAAATGTAAAAAACATTTTAAAATAATTGAAAAAAATAAAACAAAATTCAATATTTTTATTTTTAAATTAAAAAAATTAAAAAAATTAAAAAAAAAAGAACATTTTGAAAATTAGAATTTTAATCTTTTTTTCGAATAAATTGGAAATTAAAAATGAAAATAAATAAATTAAAAAAAAATATTAAATTAAAATATAAAAATTAAATTAAAAAATATATATTAGATAAAAAAAAATCAAATTTAAATTTAAAAAAAAAATAAAAAAAAAATGAAAGAAAATAAATAGAATAAATATTAATTTAAAAGAAAAAAAGAAAAAAAAAGAAAAAAAAAATTAAATACTAAGGGGTTTTCGCAGTGCATTATATAAGATATCTTTTTTTTGGATTCAACTGCATTAAGTTAGTCATTGATCTATGACCATTTCTATGAGAGGTAGTCGTACTCACTAATTTCTCATGATTTTTGAATAGTCCACTTAACACTCATTGCATCAAGTGCTGCTCACAGGGGTGAAGAAGTGGGATTGAAACTAGTGAAATGAATCACATATCGTCAATCATCACTTCCGAGGCTTGCACTCAGTAACCAGGACTTCTTCGGAGGTCACCCATCCCAAATCACCTCTGCCTCAAGTGCGCTTAACTGTGGAGTTTTCCCCAAAATCAAGCCCACTTATCTTGCTACCCCATTTGCGCACTTGCAAATGGGGTAGCAAGCTAAGTGGGCTTGATTGTGGGGAAAACTCCATAGTTATGCATGCTTGAGCCAAAGGCGATCTGGGATGGGTGACCTCACGGGAAGTCCTGGTTACCAAGTACAAGCTCCGAAAGTGATGATTAGTGCTATGCGATTCATTTCACTAGTTTCTGTCACACTTCTTCACCCCTCTGAAGATCACCCGATGCAATGAGTGCTAAGTGGACTATTCAAAAATCATGAGAAACTAATCAATACGACTACCTCTCATGGAAATGGTCATAGATGAATGACTTACTTAACGCAATTGAATAATAAAAAAATATATGTAAATTTAAAATACAAAAATTAAATTTAAAAAAATATAAAATCTTATTAAATTAAAAAAAATATATTCTAAAAAAAATTAAATAAAAAAACATATTAAATTTAGGAAAAAATAAAAAAAAACCATTTTTAAAAATAAAATTTTAAAAAAATTGAAAAAAATTGAAAATTAAAAATGAAACAAAAAAAAAAAAAAAATATTAAACTTTTTTTTTTAAGCATAAATTTTAAAAAAAAATTAAAAATATATATTAAATTTAAAAAAATAAAAAAATAAAAAATAAATTTGAAAAAATGAAATAAATTAATTAAAAAAAAAAAAAATTGGGTCGCCCAGGTGGGGACAGGGGCCGGCAGCTGGGCAGGCGGGGAGCTGTGTGCAGCCTCCCCACTCGCCTAGTGGCTGGCCCCCATCGCCACCTAGGTGGGAGGTTGATTCCCAAAAAAATGGGTACTAGGTAATTTTCTCATTTGATGGGTAGCTTTCTTTGTTTTTGATGTGCAAGATATCTATGTTGTGTTTCCGTCACTTCCACTTCCTTAAGGTCACGTAGGAGGTTGAATCTCCTTATAGTAGCCTCTCGTTGCATGTTTACCCCAGTTGGTGGGTTACTTGGGTAGATGTGGGAAGAGGGTGTTAGAATATTTTTTCACTAATTGTTATTTTTTCACAGTATTATGGAACACTTTGAACATCATGCTTATCGATTCTTGAGGTTTCCTTACTACAACATTCCCTAGGTGTGTTTATCTTAATTTGGAATTTAGGAGTAGGTATTTCCCTAACATTTTTGTTACGTCATTGACCATCATTGATATCTTCATTGTGCCCTAGGTATGATCTTGTCATGATGTTGCATTAACCACTTTATAATTGTATGTCGTAACTTGTGCGATGGAGCTTTCCTTCACATGGATACCCTAGTTTAGAACACTTTTTCCAAGTTGGTCTCCATGGTGCATCTTTCAACACTATGGAATCCCTTATTTTCGCTCATTATGAGTTTGAAATTGAGCCTCATGTCCTCTTTTTTGACATCTTTTGGCTATACTCTAGGAGGATTCCATCACTACTTTATACATTATGATGACTCTTTTGCATGTTTTTTTTATTTGGTCTCATTTCCATCATTTCAATCACATTACCCTTAGCATTCTACTATCATTTTCTTGGTGTGTTTATCCTTCCTAGAGGAACATCTTCAACGAGTGCTTCTCCCTGCCAGCCTATTTGTTTCACTCTACTTAGGGTGGCTCTATTAGTTTAGAACAATTTGATACCCTTTATACCACTTGTTCATCCAAGAGGATTTTTCTTTGTGTCCTTCTCATTCTCATTAGACATTGTATAGTATTGAGCATCCTTTAAACTCTTTTCTGGGCTCATTAAAACCTCATAAAAAGGACACCAGATACTGAACACACTAATAGCTCTTCTTTGATATCATTTAACTATGAAGAAGACACATTATCAAGTATCCTTTTATTTCTTATTCAAGAATGTTATAATTCAATAAAAAAGACACTATCGAGCTTACCTGTCTTCTCTTCCATGTTCACTAAATTGTGAATGAGATACCAAAAAATAAAAAGAGAAAATGGGGGAAAACACTTTTATTTTATTCTATAAATCAAAATGGTAGGGTAATTTGCAGCAACCTTGAACATGACACCTGTTTGTGACTATACCTTACAATTCGATTTTAGATTTCCTAGGATTTGTACCATATATATGAGTCACTTTACTCTTGCAACTAGTTACTTCTTGAGTCGTTATGGACAATGATTCAATGGCTCTTGCATTTTCATACGATATTACATGGTTTTCATTAGTCAATGCCGCCAAGTTTATTTTGCGTTGTTTCTTCACATGTTCAAAGGAATTCTAAACGTTAGTTGGCCATCTAAAATCCTTATTGACTTTTTTCATTGGCCATCCCTATGTGAATCTATACATCATGACTTCAGCCATTTACCTCATCTCTCATTTTGTTATGTGTCAATTGATGGACGAAACATTAAGGCCCTCCTTCAATGTGTTTTCTCCTGTCGACTTTATATCAATATTCAAGAGTTTGATATAGGAACCAATAGTACCTTGGAGCTTGTAGACCTGAGTGGCAGGCTTCATCATTGTTGATAATGAGTTTACCTCATTTGATCCTCTTCTGACGAATCCATGTGTTTGATGTAAGCACATTTATTCATACTCTATCGGTTTTTTAGGTAATTTTTGGTCTATGTTCATGTATATTAATGGTATCCCTAATTAATGACTATAAATTAGGTGGTTTCTACCATGCTTGACATTATCTCATTCATTTTCATGTTGCAAATTCATATCATCTAGGTTGAGTAGAAGACCTTGGGACAAGGACACTAACTCTTATATGATACCCTTCCCATTGTAAATTTGATTTATGTATCATTTTATATACTTTAAGGGATACTCTAAGGCACCTCTCTTCCATGTGTCCCTAGTCCTATTGATTTATACTATGACAAAGATCGACTTTGTATTTTTTGGTGGCTATGATATTTTCTCGCCCTTTCTCTCTTCTCTCCCTCTCTCTCTCCCCTCCTCTCTTCTCTCACTCACTCTCTCTCAATCTCTCCCTTGTCACTCCATTTCTCTCTCCACCTTCAACTCTCTATGTCTTTGCTCTTCCCTCTCACTCTCTCTCCCCACTCCAACTCAATCTCTCTCTTCCTCCCTCTCTCCTGATCTCCCTCATGCGCTCTCTCTCTTCCTTCCTCTCTCTCCCTCTATCTCGCACCTCCTTATGTCTCTCCCCCCATCTCTCTCTACTCTCTCTCTACCCTCTAACTCCATCACTATATCCCTCCCTCTCTCCCTCTCTGCCCCCTCCATCTCCTCTCCATGTCTCCCTCTCTTTTCTTTTTCTTCCCTCCTCTCCAATGTTCCTCTCTCTACCTCTATCTATCTATGTCTTTGTTCTGCCCTCCCTCTCTCTGCTCCTCCAACTCCATCTCTCTCTACCTCGTTCTCTCCTCTCCCCTCCTCTCTCTTTGCATTCCACTCTTTCCCTCTCTCTTTCACCTCCGTCTCTCCCTCCTCCCCATCACTCTCTCTCCCCCTATGGTCCATGGTCCATCTCTCTCTCTCTCTCTCTGTCTCGCCTCCATTGCTTTTTCCACATGTCGTATTAATGAGCCATGGTATTGGCCCATTGCATTGTAACAAAACCTATTCACCAGTGAATAATATCCATGGTAAGGTAGGAATCCATGGTTAAGAAATTTGTTATATGTTTTTGTTAATTAAGTTTGAATATTTTTATGGAATCATTATTAGTCTTTATCAAGGTGGGACTCTAACAATGGATAGATTTGTCTATTGATCACTATTAGCTAAACATGATTTTTATATACAAATGTACCATATCTAGGTTGGATCTCCTCTCTCTCTCTCTCTTCACTCCCACTCTACTCCCTCACTCTCTCTCTATCTCTCCCTTCACCCTTTCTCTCTTTATGTATTTCTTCTTCTCTCCTTATCTCTCCCCCTCTAATGTCATCTCTCTCCCTCCATCTCTCCTTTCTCTTAATTCCTCTCTCTTTTCCTTCCTCTCCCTTGCTTTCCCACCTCCATCTCTCCCTCTCCTCCCATCTGTGACACACACTCTCTCTCTCTCTCTCTCTCTCTCTCTCTCTCTCTCCAACTTTGTGCTCCCCTCTCTCTCTCTATTCTTTCTTCTCCTCTCTCAATCAATTTCTCTCCATCTCTCACTTTTCATTCCCTCTCTCTCTCTCTACCTCTATCTCTCTATGTCTTTGTTCTTCCCTCTCTCCTTTCCCTTCTCTCTTTCTTCTTCATTTCCGCTTTCTCTCCCACCTCCCTCTATCTCTCACCCACATCTCTTTGCACTCCCTCTCTATCTCTCTATCTCCCACTTTGTAATTTTATTGTAAGTATTAATTTTTCTACCTGCTTATTAATAAAATTTAAATGAAATCATTATTAGTCCTTTAGAAGGAAAAACTCTAACAATCGATACTATTAGTTCAACAATAACCAATGCAAATTATAATGTCTAACTTTAAAAAATAAATATTTATTTTTCAATATTAAAAAAAAAAACTCAAACATTTGATTGGACCGAACTTAAAGGCCTTAATGAAATATTTGCCCAATATAATGTCACGTGCATAACTATCTTACACATTTTATTCCATAATTTATGAATATGGTTGCAATATTAATGCATGATTTTTAGATATTTGTGCAGTGATTTTTTATTTTTAAGTATTGCAGGAAAACCATCCAAAAATAAAGTATTTGAAAATAACTTATACTCAAGTAAATAACATATTTACCATCAATTACTTCCTACCATAACTTACACAAGTCTTTGTACAAAAATTAGATAGGAACAAGATGTAAAAAAGACAACATCGTTATTATTTAAGGCCAAAATAAATCTATAAGATGATTTGTCTATCAACCATTATTAATTTAGCATTGAATTTTATTATTTTTATTACTTGACTTTTTATTATTAATTGAACCAACAATTAAATATTTACACCTCAACATCTCTATGAGTACAAATGGATCCATATATTAAGTTGTAGAGTGTCTCTCTACACAATTATCATATTTTGATTATTTCTTTTGCATCTTGATTTTCTTAAAATATTTTAAATCAACTCGTTTATTTAGTTCAATATTATAAAGTCTATTTTTTTTTTTTGTCTTTTAATCATTTCCATATAATATATAAAAACAACTTAATTAATATTAAATAAATAAAATTATTTATTTTGATTGTACTATGATTCTTTTATATTTTGGTTTTTTTGAGTATATATTTTAAAGGGATTCATAGTGATACCCATTTTAATGGGTTTTCTTGAGAATACCAAATTCAATTTTAAATGAGATTATGATATTTTCACATAATTAAAAGGAATTTTTAAAACACTCACTTTCAATAAATTAAAAAACTTAAAATTATAATTATTAAAATTCTTTATCTAATTTTTTTGGCCAAATCGAAAAACAATAAATTACCATTCATATTAGTTAACCTACCCTCCAATTACCATTAGAATTTGACAAAAATTAAAATCTCAATAAAATGTATTTGAAATTTTCAAAATAATTATCACCATTATTATTTTATTAATTGATTTTAACTCTATTTCTAATATCTTTGATTTAAAAAAAAAAAAAAACAAAAAAAAAACCTTCAAAGATAGCTATCTTAAATTTTAAAATGAAAACAACACAGAAATAATTTACTTGTGTACGGGTGACCTTGCAAGTAGATCGCCGCGCCTGAGCTCGACCCTCTTCAAAAGTGATTACCGCCGACTTGTGTTCTGACCTTCAGCAGTATTGATGCTTTACTGTGCACAAGGGTTCCCAACTTCCCATCCACCTTGCATTTCATTCATCGGCGGCTCAATTCTGTCTGCGCGACCCTCTTTAAAAGTCATTAAAAGTTATTAGCGGCCACTTGCTTTTTGACCTTCAACTGTATTGATTGTGTACGAGGATTCGCATTGACCTTTGCACTTCATTCACCGGCGGCTCAATACTGTGAGCGCAACCCTCTCTGAAAGTGATTAGCGGCAACTTGCTTTTTGAGCCTCATCAGTATTGACGAGCGACGACTTCATTCACCGGCGGCCCAATACTGTGAGCGGCACCGTCTTCAAAAGTGTTTTGCGGCGCCCTGCGTTTGACCTTCAAAAGTATTCATCCATGTCGTTATCCTCTTTCCCGAGGTTGCAAGTTTATAGGATTAAGTTTTAAAATAGAGTAATTATATAGTGTTTTGAGAAAGGCAAATTTCTAGATTCATTAAATCCATTATAGTTTTTCAAATAGTTATTTGTTGGTTCATACCGATAATCATATGCTTGTATCGAAAACTAAATCACACATATTTAAATATGAACTAATTCAAACTAAAAAAGAATACCTTTAAATACCATACTATTCGCAACTTCACGAATCATCAAATTAGGTATCCCATTATTACATCAGTCAAAGAACATTTATTTTTCACCTTGTTCCTAAGTCCTAAATTTTAAATATGACTACCTCCAACCGTTTAATAGCACAATATACTAGATGATTATAGTGGTGAACATCTCATTAATAACTACAAAATGGCACTTCATTCTCTATTGAACATGGTTTTTACACATGTTTCTATGGGATGGTGGTCTTTTTTAAAATAGAAACTATAAATTTATAATTAACTGTGCTAGGAAGATTTATGTTTCTTTTCCGATAATATCCGACACAGATGGAGTTATGCCACAGCCTGGAAAATATCATTCTGGAGAACCCATCAACATCATAACCTTGCAAATTAGCACAAAAACAATGTGGAAGAATTTTGGAATGAAAGAAAGCTGAAGAGAAGCCAGAAGACAAGAGTCCCGATAGCTCAATTATAGAGGATACGAATTTCAAATCTAAAGCACTCTATCATTTTAATAAAAGATGGAAATTTTTGGTCTACGAAAACATAACCGGTAATGAGTAATTTATCCATCATAGTCTATTTTTTGGAATCGAATAGACATGTCCATGTCACTACCTTAAGAATGTATGGGAAAATTATTAACTGCAAATAGATATAAAATTTAATGCAAATTTTGTGAACGTCATAGTTGATTCATTAATCAGAAGATTCCTTATAAATAGTTAAATCAATTATAGTTACTAGAAAATCCATTAGCCACAATGACTAAAAGATTCTTTTACTAGACTGCATATTATGTACTATTCCACCATAGCACTTTTTATTTTTTTACTATTATATTCTATTATTTTATGTTGTAATTTGTATTATTTTTTTTAATGATCAATACAGATTGTTTATTTAGAAATTTTATAGATGGATTTTCATATTTAAAGTAGATATGATTAATTGAAGTGATAAGAAATAAGATAAAAAACATGTAGAAGATTCAACTTTAGAAATTTACATACTAAATTATCATATAACATTTCTCCATATATAGAGATAACTTAGATCCATCTTAATTCCAATAAACTAAAAGATGAAATCTAAGGATGAAATTTATTGAAGTGCAAACTTATTTTAGAGTGAAAATAAATATGATCTCTCTAAGATATATTCATAATTAAATTAGAGTATTTCAATATTAAAATAGACATATATTAACTTAAGATAGGAAAAAAAATTCACTGGATTAAAATTAACATGTCAAAGTATTTCATATATATATATATATATATATATATATTCTCATTTCAAACTTTGAAAATGTTTTAAAATTTAATAAATTTCCATTTCAAACAAATTTATCATTTAATTAAAATAGAGTGATTAATTTATGTCTAAACAAAGTGAAAGCACTTCTTAAATCCTATGACTATTAATTTTTTTTTACCAATCGATAGAACTTAGAAAATCAAATATAAATTACGTATGTTTTTTTATATTATTTTAATTAAATCTAAATTTCATCTCATCTCATTTTTTCTCGAATGTAATTTATTTTTTATTCTCTAAGTTCTTACATGGAGAAATCTAAAAATGATAATAATCAAATATAAATTTTGCATAGATTTCTCCATGTAAGAAAGTTGAGTAGCCTTAACGGAGAAACCTCGCTGCTGTTATGATGCACTTTGGCACATAAACTTTCTCTTTTTCCATTGCAGAAAACATTGCGGCTAGGGAAGTTGATTGATCAGCTCTGTTGGAAGAAACAATATCGTTCATCGATATATTGGTTCGGCTTGTGATTTGAAATTACTCACGTTCTTTTGTTTAGAGCAAGCTATTTTATGAAGTTTTAGGTTAGTAAAATATATATATGAAAAATTATGGCTGGTAAAATTCGTTAATGGTAAATTAATTATTTTACTTTAATTATTATTTAATTTTATCTAGTCAAAATTTTAAACAAAAGTAGATATTCAAATAGATTTAAAAAAAATTATACGATAAAATAATTTCCCATGTTTTCAAGAAATTTGAAAATGAAATAGGAATATATTTGCTTAACTTACCTACAAATTAAAAAGCTTTTAAATGCCCACACAAAAAACTTTTAAAATGAAGATCCTTACCAAGGACTTAACAAATGTTTTCAGAAAATTTGAAAATGAAATAGGAATATATTTGCTTAACTTACCTACAAATTAAGAAGCTTTTAAATGTCCACACAAAAAACTTTTAAATTGAAGATCCTTAGCAAGGATTTAACATTTTATGATATGATATGGATTTAAAAATATGATAGGTTTGTAGTGTATATTTTAAAAATTAAAAAATACAAAAATGTTAACAAAAAAATTAAACAATAGACTAAAACCAAACTCAGGAAAAAAATTCAGAAATTGAACCAAAAAAAAAAATGGATAATAGACTAAAACTAAACCGAGGGAAAAAATTCAGAAATTCGATAATTTTTTTTTATTGATCATATATTGCAATTTATGTGGAAAATTGCTTTCATGGAAAAACCATGAGGAAAAGGATTAGAGCTTTTTATTATAATAACAATAAAACTATTATATTTCATTGGCTTCTTTTTACTCATGTCTCTATAAAAATAAATTTCATTACAATAATATGGCTCAATACCATATGAAAATAGAATGGGCTATTTCCCACTTGAGACCAAATAGAAGCTTGAGTGAATATTTTTGAAATTGTCTCTATCTCATGGCTACAAATCCTCTCCCAAGATGTGTTCCATGATGTATAGATTACTCTAAGTGATGTTCTAGAATGATCTTGCTTATCCCTTGGAAAAATAGTTGTTAACATATTACCTAGATTGTCTTTAGTGTGTATTTTTCCTAAGTTTAGTAGCACATCATCTAACACTTACAAATCCAATGATATTGAAAATCAATGTGATTTTCGTTAGAATGATATATTGGGTGTTTTGTTAAATGAATGACACTTTAGATAGTCAATGTGCTTTCTATTATAATGACATGTTGGGATTTTTGCTTAATGAATGACACTCTGACTGTCATAATGCAACACATATTTTTCTTGTTGTATTCCTATTTGTTGGCATGGAACACATATGTAGGATGGCTTTATTTCATCATCCAAAACAACTTTGACAGAACCAATATGACTGGTAATTATATTAAATTCTTTTGGATGATCAGTAACTAAATCCCCCTCCATCATCTTCAAGTTATATAGATTCTTGATCAATTCACTTATTATATTACTCTCCATATTGCTAAGTAGAACTAACTTACACCATTAACAATAAGAACTTTTAGCTCTAGCTATTTAGAAAAAGTGACAAAAAAATAAACTAAAACAAGTTAAATTAGACACAAAATTTGCTTGGAAAACCCCATTAAAAAACCAGACAGAAAGGGATTAGAGATTATTATTACAATAACAATAAAAATATTACATTTCACCTTTTTCATTTTATTCACACCCTTGTAAAAATATATTTCATTACAATAGCATGGGCCCAATACCATAAGTGCTCAAATTTCACTTTGATTTTGTCTCACAACTAACACAAAAAATCAAATTTTTGTTCTTATTTCCCCCCAATTAAGTTGGTTTTAGGCTTGGACTAGCCCCAATGTTAAATGAAATAATGGTCTACCCACTAGAGAATGTTGTGACATGACCCACATATATGATCAAACCACCTACAATATTAGATGGCCCTTATTATAGTTTTATTCCACCCTCAACCCCTCCCATGATATTGAACCAATAACATAATAGACACTAAAAACCATACAAAATAACTAGTATACACATCATCGATACAATTTAGTAAGTTTTCTCCACAAATAAAATCCCCACACTTACGACCAAAAAAAAAATGTTAAACAAAAAACCAACATACGCCACATTTTTCCCTTATTTAGTTTCCCCACTCATCACAATTAAGGTTCATATCTTTCATTTTAAAGAGTAAATAAATCATCTCTTTAAACATGGATATAAAATAAGATGTACTAACTTCGGCCTTGTTGGAGGAAAATTATTGAAGCGACTAGGGTTTTGATTCAAGGGGCTAACAAGTGTATCTATTCTAGTCTAGCTTTGCACTGACGTTTTTCCTCCACAAGGGATTAAAAAGTCTCACCTAAAGCGCTTCCAGGACTTATGTGTAATTTTTGGGCTTTAGAGAGTGAGTGGATATATTTTATGACTTAAATATATATCAAGAATCAATAATCATTATGTATATTGATTCAAGAATTGTTGTAGAGGAATCAAATAAAAGAACGCTACTCACAAGTTTAAAACAAGAATTTTCTTCATATTTTTTTAAAAAGCACATAATCACACATAAACACATACATTGCACAACAAATATCCCTACAACAAAGATTCGTTCTATTATTATCAAGCCAATGGATATTATAATAATGGATCTGAAATATTACAATTAGCTCTTTCATAGATCATCCACCAAAACCCCAATTACATAGAAAAAATACAACATCAAAATATGGGTAGAAATTTTAGTAGCATGTCCAATATTTTCCCTCTCAATCTCTCTCGTTCAGCATGCCCTGTAGCTTCTTATATAACTTTGACCTATTTTATTCTATCAAGCAATCGACTCCCTTGATACAGTCCAACTTAAATTGTGTGGCTTTACATGATCACTATTATTTGACCCAATCAACTATGTTTCATGCTTACTTGATGTTGTCAATCCTTTTTTTACACTTGGTTGACGATTTCCAAGATAAATTCTTATTCCACTTACTCTTTTTATTCTTGTCGATTTCTTCTTTATGTTGTTGAATTCTGATCACCTTAACCACTCTTTTTCCGACTCTCCCTTTCTCCTTTCCATAGTCGCCTTTTGATCAAAATTTTCCAAAATGTGGAACTATAGGCCCCGACCACAACCTATTGAATCAACCTTGAAAGTCAATCTTAAACTTGTGCAGATGGTTCTTCCTTTGGTTGCACGTATGATCCTTCCTCCAATGAAGGGCCCAACTCAAGTACGGTCTAAAGAACTGACTGACAGAAGTAATTATACATATCCAAATGGCATTGTCACTTCCACATCACTATAGGTCCTTGATAAAAAAAACATTGGGTTGCAGAAGAATATGGGGTCTTTGGTCAAGCTACAAGTAAAGAATTCCATTCATTGTTTGTGTCCAAGTTAAGTTGGGGAGATTGAAAGTAGTGATCCTAAATCGTAGACTTAAGGTCTTGGATAGTATATTTTTCTTAGTGAGATTCATTCTCTAAGGTAGTGAATTGATCATCCTTCTATGATATTTGGTCAAAGCCCATCTGCATCTTAGCGGGATCAATTGATTTAGGGGGATATTGGTGGTCACTCGCCTATTCCACTTGGACTTCAACATTGTTTATTTGTATTTCCTTAATTGTAGCCAAGTTTACTATTCTTCACAGTTTTTCATGTCATGAACTTCCAAGGTCGTTTTGAAGCCGTAAACAATGTTTTTCTGGAAAATAGGCATACATACAGTTGTAGTTGAAATTTTTAGTCCTCATATATATATTTCTAATGAGGTATCATGCACATCGAACAAAGATCATATACCAAGTTTAGAACCCCAGGAAATTGATGTACCAATTTACCCCAACAGGGCCCAGAGGTTTGACACTTAATATTCTAGGATTAGGTTTTTGGATGTTTATAGTTTTACACTATTTCTCAATAATAAATAAGCCTTCGATCATCGTGATATGCACTTTCTCTTTTTTTTTTCATGTCCCCAATGAGGTCAGGGTATAAGGAGTTAGGGCTTGAACTGGTTGAACCTTTGCAACACCGGCCTTGCTGACCTCGATAGCTTCCCATGCTGGAAGAAAAGAAATATGAGGGAGGAAGAGATTTGTTGGTGAAATTATAAGTGTTATAATTCCATCATTAAATTATCAATATGAGGCTTGTAAGCTTCGAGGCACAAGCACAGGGAACGCATGATAAGAGCATCTAACCTAGACTAGAGTAAGAAATTAACTTGTTTTTTAAGTACATAACTTCTATTTCTAATTGAAACTAATTAATCGAGGAAAAAATTCCAAAGAAATATGAATAATAAATTCTAATTATTCTTGAAATAAAACTAACTCTAATCTACATCTAAGCAATATTAATTGTAACCCAAGCAAAACAAATTACAATTTTAATCTCAATCTAAGTAAATGGAAAATTCAATCTAAGATCTGTTTAATCTAAGTAGAAGAATACAAAACTAAAATTAAAGTAAGCCTATGCTAAATATAAATCTCAACAAAATTCACTTTCACTCAAACATTGTTAAACTAAGGCAATAATATAAAACAATATTGCTACTAATCTAATTCTCGGGATCATACAAATCAATAAGCATTCAAACTTAACCTTTCAATCTTTCCTAGCATCACTCTCCAATAATAAACTTAAATATTCAAGATTAAATTGACATGATATATATATAAGAGACTAAATAATATTTTTTCCTAGCCTTAAAGTACTCTAATCAAATTCAGGAAAACACTAAAACATAAATGCAATATACTATAGTTCTTCCATTAACTAATTACGATTATAACGAATCTCAAAACCAAACTACAGTTTCAAACAATGACTTAATGGTCTCGTTACACTACTTCTGAATCCTTCCATTATCACAACACAATGTTACAAGAAGGTGGATTAAACTAGTAAGGTACATGACCGCTCATATATCAATTCTCACTTGGATTTGAAAAAAAAGTAATTAATATCCTAGTTTATCCAAATTGGAAATAAAATTTATAAACTCTGTATCATAAGCCTATAACAGAGGGTTTATTTATGCAATAAAATAATTGATCAAAACCATTCATTAGCTTGCAACGAGTTGGAGATGATATGTCTATTTCAAGAAAAAAAATTACAGTCTTGAGTACAAAATCATAATTATGATATCTAATTAACAAATGCTTTCAAAATAAAATCCCTATGCCTAGATCTAAATCAAACATGCTTCCTATAACCTATAACAATTACATGACTTTCTCCCAGGTGGTGGTGGGCCCTTGCCACTCTTGGAGCAACTCTAAATTAACACAACTGTTCTTTTGAAAATTAAAACACATAATCACTTACATGAATTAAAGTATAGAATCATAATTATATTAATGTTTTAGCAATACAACAAAGCTTCCAACATAAATAGAATTACATTACTGTGCTGCTACATCTATTTCTCCTATTTTTTCCATCCTTCTCTACTCCTCTCTTCCCTCTTAGTGTACATGCAAGGCAACCTTCAGCTTTATACATAGATGTGAATGAAAACAATACATAACAATTAACTATCAAAAGAAAACAACAATCCTCTAGAGAGGCTTCAAATAGCCTTTGGTTGGATTCACTCTGACCAATGCATGGACGTAGGAACCACTTCCATGTTTAGCACAAAGGCGTTCAGAAAAATGCATTCAGAACCAACCCGAATTAACCCATTCAAACTGAACCCGACCCTGAACATTCAGATCGAACCCAACATGACTCGACACGTTCATACGATCCTGTACTTAAAAAGTCTTTTGACCCTAAATTCCTTTTGGTGATGATTTTTTCCAAACGGTTTCTGAGTTACCTGAAAGGGTGTATTTTGAACATGATCCAAGCCTCAAAATTTCAATATTCTTCACCATTTGATTACAAATTTGATATTTTCACCTTTAGAAATTTTATTCCATACTCAACCTATAGTAACTAGTTTAACAAACTTGTGAAGAATTTTGGCAATGGAACCCTGCGAAAAATAAACTTAGCTAAACCATCATTAGTAAATCATGAATAAATCATTTCTAATCATAGAAAATATAATAAAAATAATTTTAATCAACCAGGAGGTGTAAGATATGAATTGCCGACAAGTGATGGAATTTTGGTGTGAAATGAGGGTAAAAGTTTCGGAATTTTGGTTATGAATAATGGTTTTATATGATGGAAAACATAGGCATATTTGAGGCCCAACATCCCCCCATGCCTGAGGGTTTGCATGTCCTCATGAAAACAAATCTCTTGCTCGCTGACCTATTCTTAACATTGTTTTGTAGATGTTGTTTCTTCTGGGACAACACTGCTTAGATATTTGAAGGTCCTGATTCTTGTGGAGAAGCACTGCTTGAATACTTAGAGGTGTTGATTCTTGTGGAGAAGAATTCTTCACATTTAATATGTCACACTATTTTACTGAGAAATACAAATTGAGGACAAGAAATGAATGGATGAGAGAGATATGATGGACGAAATGAGGTGGTGATGGAGATGGTGAATGGGTGTTTGCATAATCTGTCTTTGTAATACCAGTATTTGTAGGTGTTTTCCTTTATCATTTCATTGCATTAATGACTTCATATTATGAATGGAATTCTTGGAGAAGACACTATAGAGACTCCCTTTATTAATGCACTAGAAGGCTTTTTCTTTTACATGGTATTGTCATAAGAGTATATGCATAATGAATGGAAGGAAATAGAAGGATAATGGTTTATTAAAGTTGAAATGCATGAAATGAGAAGTGGTGAATCAATAAGATTCTTTAACCTCCTAATTAATTATAGAATCATAAGCCAAATTTACCTCAATTTTTACCTTTTTCGTTGATGTGCTCGAACGATGGACTATTTGGAGATGAGGTGATTGCTGATTTGATCTGTTGAAGAAGGCTGAAGAGAATGAATTGAAGATGTTAAAAGGGTCCCAATAACCACATTGTACTAAAAATGTTAATGAATGTGTATTTTTTTATTGTGATTTGATATGGCTTACTAAAACAACACAAGCACCTTCATCAATAACCCTTTTGATGTAAATCTTATAGAAATAAAGGAAATGAACAATTACTTGATCATGCTCCAAGTTTAAGGTACTAACCCAACAATTGTGCAAAACAGTAGTAATAACAATGAAAACCATGAGTAAGAATAGGTTGAAAATGTGAATTAAACATGAAAATTATGATCATATCTCTCCCCCCATGCCAGTCATCTTTCATGTCCTCATGCAAGAAAAACCTCTGACAAAGACCAAACTTAATTAAGACTATAGTGCTAGGATTTCTCTATTAGATTCATGCTTCATTGAATTAAACTGTAGGACTAATTAAGTGAGAGCATGTAAATATGTGTTATGTGACGTCAACTTCCTTTGCATGAAAATGAAAAAGTTGTGACCAGGGATCTAGTGATGTCAAGACTTACCTTTATTCTTCCAAAAGAGTAATTAATGCTAGGGATATTGAAAGGAATACTAACAATGTTGTTACTGCATGGATAATGTCATCCTAAAATGGTTAACCATAAAAATTTCCACAAAGCATATCAAGAGTAGTCTAAAGAAATAGGTCTTCACTTTCAATAGCCTCATTATTATAAATAGAAGTGAATTTATTCAAAAACCAAGGCATTAAAATGGATGGAAATAGGGAAAAATAAATATGACAAAATGACACCTTCCGAGGATGACCGTCTTACTGTTACTTAAGCATATAGTTGAAGATCCTCTTATTCAAGAAAAATGAATCACCAGCACTAAGGGTCTCACATCCATAAAAAAAACAAATTATTTATGAAAGATAGAAATCCAAAGAATGTTACTGAAATGATAATAAAGCCATTCTTAGAGATATATGATAATGAGTTCAGGGAAAGACAAAATCAACCAATTAAATCATAGTGTAAAATTAACTTTAATACCATAGGCATGGCCCTGCTGCCAGCAAGCGTCTATAGCCTCGACAGGGATTCCTCCTCACCGAATGAAATGTCTGTGTCCCACCTATTATATATAGATTCAGAGTCATTTAAAAGAATTTAATTTGATTTTGGAATGAACTAAAGGTCCTTGTCCTGGCTTGGTAACTAGTGAACGATAGTGCCATTCATAAGAGATAACAAGAATGAACAATTCAGCTCGTGATAATCACTGAAATATCACTGAAATAGACACATTTTAAAAAAAACATCTCAGATGATCACTGAAATATTTCTCGAGTTGGTCATGGTAGGGTTCTTATGATAGCTCATTATGGTTTTATAGGAATGGTACACCATAGGAGACATTTCATCAATACCTTCAAAGAGAAACTTGAAAAGGTTTCTTGGATGATAGTATGTTAAGATTATGAATGGAAATCATAATAATAACAAATTCCCTAACTGTCCCAATGAATAATATCAGCCAATAATCAATGTCAGTTTATAAAATATGAGGCATTAAGAGTGAATTTATTCTAAAAAGTATTACCACAACAGTGTATAATGACATAAATTTCAATGGATGTGCCTTACATTTACAGTTTCAAGAATGATTTTGTAACAATTTTATTTCAAATGAAAATACTACCCTACCCTACTTTAGGGAGAGGAAGATATCCTTCAAGTGTAGGAGTAATTCCAATGTAGCCATGTGCGTAGAATGCTAAATATACTCACACTCAATTTTAAAGAATAAACTTCAACACATACCAGAGCATGAGAAATAATTTCTTTAATTGATATGGTACCACGAGTTGTTGAATGATGAGGGAATAGGGTGTGTTGACGACTACTTCAAACCAGGATTTAATGAGATCCACATAGTTATGATTCTCCAACTTATGCAAGTATTCCACATATTGATAATCACTCTCTTGGAGGCATCAGGGATCTGGTATAAGAAAAAAAAAAATCCCTCAATTCCAGGCTAAAATATTTTATTTTTAGATTGACAAGGATGATTAAGGGAAATTCTAGGGTTTTGAGCTTCAACAACAGTTTTAGAATAGGTTCCAATTATAGATTTCTGCTTTAATGGTATTTGAATTAGATATTCTTGGGGTAAATGTTTTTTAGTGATAAGATATGTTTCCAAACTCACCCTATCACCCAACCTTGAAGATATATCATTTTTTTCAGTGGGAGAATCAATAGGAAGAACGAGTGTTTTAAATTGTTGTGCAAACTCCTTGTTTGGATAAGGGTTTGGGCTAATGTTTCAACTAGGGTTTGGGTTATGGCTTCGACTAAGCTTTGGATTTGGACTAGAGTTAGGTCTAGGGTTTAATTTAGGGTTAATGTTAACACTAGAAAATCGTACAAGCAGAAGATGACATTATTTAATGTCAAGCAGAAGGATTTACAAGGCTAGAAGACATTACAGAATCTGGAAAGTATTTAAAAATCTCTAAGGTCTGAGGAAAAATCAAATTTGAGCAAGTCATAAATGCTTTTGCACGGATTATTCTTCATCAAGAGCGCCTTTGCGTGCCTTATGACCCGAAATGTGCGCAATCCGGGGAGTGGCAAAAGTCACTTTCTGGGACCACAAAAAGCACACTCCAAGACAGTGATTCCTCACTTGAAGCCGCCTAGGGACAACCACCAAAGCCTCCTTAGAAATTAAGTGAGCACACAATGGAATATTTGTGGCACACAAAGGAATCATCCCCCTCTCTTGGGTCACCATCCACAATGTACCAAGAGAGGGAAGAACGATTTGAATTCTCCTATATAAGGCCACCATGAGATGAAGAATTTGTGAACACATTGTTATGTTGGCCAGAATTTCCCAAACAATACCAGCAGTGTGTGTTCCGGAGCTGAAGATAGAGGGGACTAAATTGTTGGCCATCTAAGAAGTTCAGTCCACCACAGTAGAGAGAGGGATACTTTGCATAGAGGCAAGCTTGGGAGTAAAAACATCCTTGCATTGGGACTTAGAACCCATGTTATAGGGGCCCTTTGGCAAGAGGGTCAAACTTTCATCCTCATTTCCTACCAGCACTCAATAAGAGGGGCCGAAGAGCCACAGTTCAAATTATTGCATTTGTTTGACTCTATTCAGATCTTTTGTTTATTTGTTTTAGTTTTAGTTTAGTTTTAGTTTATATATGAACACTATTTCTCTATCTAGTATGTTTATGATTCTAGCTTGTTCCACTAACTTGCTCGACTCCACTTATTTTTTTTCCTGTTACCAATAACTTAAGTGGGTAGACCACACCCCTTAAGTTGGTGTGATTTCCTACATACATGCACCAAACACACTAAAATAGGATTGGCGACTCCACTAACGTTTATTACCAAGGATCACTGAATAATGACACATAGAATACCATAAAACTGAGCCATTTTATTAATCTGAAAGTACATAGAGAGGAGTACAAGATAATCAGAATGAGTGCACCTATCCTTGCCCTAGGCAAGTGGAGACCCTCTCAGAGAAATAAGAAATGGCTGCTACAGAAACTGCATCCCAGCTGCTGGAAGGAACTGAAGCTAGGGGCTGATCCCCTTCCGGAATGAGCTGAAAATCTACCGATCACCTATACTCGCTGCTCCGGACAAAACCCAGAAACCGTGAAGCAAATGGACCACCTCCGAAAATCGCCCCCAGAAACCCTCCTCCTACAAAAACGCTGTGCCTTCAGGAACAGCTCAAAAGCTCAAGAAATAGGCTGGCAAAGGGCTGGATCTACCCACAAATCCTCCTGATGAGATGACCCACTCCTCAAGGCTGAAAACACTAAAAAATGCTGTCAGGACCCCACATAAAGACCCTATTCATCAGATCTGCGTCCTCCCTGACTGGATCTGCGTTCTCTCTGCCCAGATCTGCTGGATCTGAGTCATACAAGGCTGGATCTGCTACTATCTCTCCAGATCTGCGTGCTACAAGGCTAGATCTGCTGCTAGCTCTTCAGATCTATGCTGGATCTGACAATATCTCCTCAGATCTGCAACCCCAAAGGCTGGATCTGATGTTCTCTCTTCAGATCTGGACTAGATCTGGCAATATCTCCTCAGATCTGTAACTCCCCAAGCTGGATCTAGTGCTAAACCTCCAGATCTGCAACATACAAGACTAGATCTGCAAGTATCTGCTCAGATCTACCCTCTCCAAGGCTGGATCTATCAATGGCCTTCAGATCTGCAACCCTTTCCTTCAGAAATAGACAGCGTCCTCTCTCCTGATGAGACAGCGTCCTCTCTTCTCTGAACTGCGCAGCCACAAGAGGGCTTTCTCCTCCTCAGATTTGTATCAGAAACTGCTGCTGCTTTGCTACTGGAACTGAAAAGTGTACTCAGGACAAACCTTACTAGGGCGGGCACTCGAGGTCCCCCGAAGCTAAGGGTGAAAGCAGAAATAACCTTACCAGGGCAGGCACTCGAAGTCCCCCGAGGCTAAGGGTGAGATCTCCGACCGGAGACACTCGTGCACTAAACAGTGCTGCAGACCGACTAAACAACCGGCGTGCTGAAGCAGACAAAAGTCTAGCTCTCAATATCAATATCAAAATATGCATGATCAAATGAGGTGAGAGCCTCTCCTTTTATAACATCAAATTCCCTCCAAAACTTAACTCTCCCTGGATCTGCGCAGTTTACCTTGGGTTAGCCTGATGCTTCCCCCATCATATCCACGTGGACCCCCAAGGCCCCCTCTTTAAGTTACAACGTTCATCTACTAGGAAAAGAAC